>BQNB010013880.1:0-73306 GCA_026074375.1 Tanacetum coccineum
CCTAACTATAGGCTACTTCCATCCGCGAAAAACACACGCATCCGTACACACGATTACTGCGAAACCTTGCTCGATAAGGGACCCACTCCGACCACTAACGAAACAAACGAAATATTAAGAAACCCTAATATTTCACTCGCTTATAAAAGGGACTCTCTGACACAATGAACAGTATGATATTCTCACTCTACATACACATACTTTCTCTCTCTACATGTTTACTTATTCTCACGTCGGAGTCTAATCGTGGGGTCCGTCCCCACGGTAAGACTAACGGTTTTTATTTGATTGTGCAGGAAATCATCTCACCTCTCTTGCTCTAGTACAAGATCTGACACTCAAATCATTCGGAGGCCCGGTTCAACGAAGGATTTGAGTCATATTCTAAGCCCGACACTTATTTTGTACTAACATCTAGTCTTACGACATACTTAAACATATTCACACATAGACGTACACGAATAAATCTAATTGGTGATATGAACCACTTCTTGCTTAATTATTTCGTCTTCAGGCCGGATCGGTCATAGTAGATGAGAGACAACCATTTAACCTGGTCTTATATTTGATATAAGGAGAAACTCGACGTGTAAACAAAACAATCGCCATGATATGAATATATTTCCATGTATTAAAGAATGTATAGTTCGTATAATTTTGTTATAATTACACATTTTACACTAGAAAAAGGAAAAAGGAAAAAGGTTTAAACTCATTATGGACAAGAGAAGAGACAAACCAATCACGTTTAGGTTACGTGAGCATTTGTCCATTAGTGTCACTAATTACAATTACACTTATAAAGTGACCTTTTTGTACCAACTAATTAAAACGAGTTTCTTTATTAACTAATACAATGTCTTATAATTTACTACGTATTTTAAGAGGATATAATGCTACATCCACAAAGTGTTACAATAATTATCTACACAATTACTTGACAATTATTTTGATTTAATCATGTTGCATCATAATGTCATTTTTGCATTTCCCACCCTTCATATATAGTTGCTAAATCATTGTGTGAAAATAATTTTATAGTTGCTAAATCATGTTGCAAGCCGACTTCTTTTGGATAGCTCGGAGTCATCGCAGGTGAACCTTCGTGGCCAATAGGGGATTAATCTTCTCCCAAAGGTTTGAATCCAAGACCTATATGCACTTTCGTTCTAAGAGGCTAAGCCTTTACCATTGGTTTAATTTTATAAATTTTTTGTGAATAAGAATTGCTCTTATTTATTACGTATTTTAAAAGCTGTGAAAGGTGCCGTTTTCTATACCTAGTATAGTTTTGTTACTAGATTGTTTTTATTTACATGTAATTTTCTTATAATAACTAATACTTTATATTTATAACATGAAACTAAATTTTCGAAAATATACAGATATGTTTTAAGTAATTATCAAAATTTAAAATAAGCTTTTTATTTTTATGGTAATACGTCAAAATTTAGCAATTTTGTTATAAAAAATATAAAAATAAAAAAAATCTTTAAATGTCAAATAAATTAGCACAACATTGCAACGCTTTTAACTTATTTACAATTTTGTAAAGAATAAATGATTAAAATTTTAAATTCAACTTCGTATGTTTTTTATACTAAGTCAAAATGATTAAAAATATTTAAATGAAATAGACGGTATTAGATAAAGAACGTGAATTACATCATACAATTTAGGTATACGAAAACGCATGAATCAAATTATATAGACATATGCAATATTTCTTGTTTAAAAGAAGTAAACAATTAAACGATTTAACTTATCATACAAATTACAATCGTAATGTGCAAGTATATATTACTCGTTGTACTCATAGAGCATAGTAATTGCTTATTATTGAGTTATATTACTATAGTTATTATATTTCATAACTTTCTGCTACTACAATAATTATATATATATTTATATATATTGTAGGAGTAGAGTTTCTTTATATGAAGGTTTGATACTTGAAGTATTAGAGGAGCATCCTTGTGCAACATAGAACCACTTTATACGATCTACCATGTTTTATTATATTAGTTTGAATGTTTCAATTATATTGACAAGTTTTTTTTATATATATTGCCGTCGTTGAAATAAATTAAAGAATATTTAATTCTATTTTATTAGGCCATCAGCTTTGTTAGTGTAACCTATAAAGTACATTATATGCATACAATTATGTATAAGTACTTTTTAAAATTAAATCTCTTGCTAATAATTGTAATTATTACTTAAAATAATAATAAAATAACTATTTTAAAATCAAGTTTAATCATGTGTTGAAGCTGTCAAGGGACATAGACCTTTGAGATCCCCTCTATAGCCCCCCCAAGAGACATGATGACATAGGTTCCCCACCATCCTCAAATAAAGGATGCTTTCTAATCTCCATAAAATACATATATAGAGTATCATCTCTTCAATTATTTGTTAAAGTTGTGTTGTTAAGCAGCCAAAATTCTATTTTCATTACTAATAAGACGCGTTTTTGTTGTAACGCCGACCTGAAGTTGACGTGTCTTCGAGGCACAAAATGAAGAACTCGGTCGACTTTGAGACTGAGTAGTCGAAGGGTCGTGTGAGCCTAAAAGTGAGTTGTATGGGTGATTTAATTTGTAGAAGTGTGATATATTTGATTGGTGTCTTTGATCTTCTTTTTATATTAAGTTGATCATGAACTTGTTGTATAGAGAGAAAACAAATGTGTTAATGATGTTGTTAGTCCTATGGTGGTCACCATATTACATGTAGCCTTACTTGAAAAATACTATAGATAGAGAAGCACACACTTTTTTGTGTGAGAAAAGTTTTTGGACTAAAAGAGTAGATTTATAAATAGCCCAAATAACTAAGATATTTTCTTACTATCTTTCTAGTGAAAAATCAAACATGGTAATAAAACGACCAACATGATGAAAAAATGATCATAAAAAATATTAGTGAAAGACTGAGTCAGTGTAGATACTAAACTTCTAAACTTGAACATTCTTCATACAAAGTAGACTAAACTTATAGAATATGACTCTTGATGGTGATGATAATACATATAAGTCATAATTAGCATGATACATATGTGTTGCAGCGGCGAGTATCATGTAATTAAAGTCAGACGCCAACAAAATAACAACGACGAACTGATGAACTAGAGAAAAATAAAAAAATGATCTTAGTCCGACCCGATTTACTTGTTTTTACCGGTTTCGACCAGTCCTCTCCGTTTCATTTTCGGACGGATTTTATTGGTTAGCCGAACCGGTGGCGGCTCCGGTTTTCGGTTGAACCCGTTGGGTTGCTCCGGTTTTCAACACCATGTTTACCATCAACTTGTTAGCATATGAATTGTATAGAACTTTGTGTGTTTTTATTAGTTTGTACAATGCGTATTATAACATGTATTTTTCATTTTAAGGATGTTTTAAAATAACAGTAGTTAGTGTGTTTAATTAGTTTATGGTTGTAATATATGCATGAAGCATGGAGGAAATAATGTTGTGCATTTTGCTTTGATATTTGTATTTGTTAGATAGTTGATTTATGATAAAATATTGCATTAAAGAATTGTACAATATATACTCTATAACTTGGATTACTTAATTTTTTTTTTGACATTAAATGAAGAAAAAAAGTCTTCTATGTATTATATGTAGTGTAGATGTGGTTTAAAAATAAAAAAGGATAACAAGAAGTATGATTGATAGTTATAATCATTTTAGAATGCACACCCCATGTGGAGACCAATTTAGTTGGTGTTCCTTAGCTAAAGAACCCTCGATTGGTACCAACAAAGTAGGTTCAAAGAAAAAAAATGATTAAAAGCCATTAAGGTTGAGGTGATATACATCTTTGAGTTGGAATCCATGTGAAGACAATTATGGGAATTGCGAAAAAGGATTTTCTCAAGTGGATCAACTTTGCTTTGAGGCTTAGATACATCCCATAGGAATCTACAACTAAGTTTGAACTATAATCTAATCATTTAATATATTATTGGATAAATAGACCAAGCTTACAATCATGTTTGGGTCATAATCTAATCGTTTAATAGAATCTAGTTTAATATAACGAATCCCCCCACCCTTCCCTTCAAATTTATTGTCCTCTATTAAGCTGGACACTATAAAGACCACCAACGACCTACATTTTTCCCTGCTACATTAGCTTTCTTTCTCCAGCGACCTACAAACGACTTTTTGCCGCTATAAGACGACCTTTATTTTTTTCAAATTTTTTTAACAACAAAAACATTACAAATTTCACATTTATTAGTTATTTATAAATGAACATGACAATAAAAATACATCGAGAACCCAATGTGTAAATTATGTATTTATTAAAAAAAAAACCTTATATCCTATGACACAAACCTCACCCACACAACACAAACTCACACACACACTATACACAAACACAGACACAACACAAGCCTTTCTTTTAATGCATCTTCTTCATTCACAGTTTCACAAAACACACACAAATACACACATTAACACAGACAAAATAAAAAAAAAATAAATAAGGTTTTTCTCGACTAACGATCGTAGGAATGAACGACAACGACCAAGATAGTCGGTCGACCGACACAACCACTATAAGGCCGACCGACGACGACCTAGGTCGACCGAGTTGGTCGACCTTATTATAGTGCCCAGCCTTAACTTTTGTAGTCTTTTTCTTTTTTACTTTTACTTTAAATATTTTTGTTTGTATTATATAATACTTGATAAAATTTGTAACAATAAAAATACATTTAAAAACAGATTAATTCATATATTTTACATCAAATATTACAAAACAGAAACACAAATATTTAATGTTAAAGTTAGAAGAAAAAAAACTTGAAAAATCAATAGATGACAATAATTTTGAGATAGGAGTATTTATAATTTGTTTATCCTTGCAAAAAAAGTTTCATATAATGAATATTTATAACTTTTTTATCCTTTGCAAAAAAAGTAAGATGTTTTTTTGGAAGTAGCCCCTTTATCGTCGAGTAAGAGTAATTAGGGGTGGCATTTTCTGACCCGACACGAAATTGACCTAAAACCGATACAAAAATTAACAGGTTCGGGTTGAGTCTAATAGATTTCGGGTCGGGTTTGAGTCGACCCATCTGACCCGATTATTAAACAGGTCAGGTTCGGGTTGAGAATAATTTAAGCGGGTCGACTCGCCAACCCGTTAATATTTTTTCTTTGATTAAAAGTTATTTATATTTTATTATATGTGTTAATGGGGTTAAATGGGTCGACCCACAAACCCGTTTAACATGTTTAACCCGTGTAATGTGCAAATTTTTGTATATAAAACGGGTTAAATGGGACAACCCAAAACCCGTTTAACCTATGAAACCCGTGTAACCTATTTAACCCGCCAACCCAAGTATATACGGGTTAAATGAGTCAGGTTCGGGTTATGTGTAAAGAGGTTAGAGTTGACATAGTTTACTCGATTATTTCGGGTTATGATTTTTTGACCCGCCAACCTATCAACCCGAATCCGCTAACCTGAACCCGACCTGAATTACCACCACTAAAATTAACGTTGTTTTGTTTACATCTCATCTCTTTAATATCTCGTAAATAACGAGATTGTGTACACTTGATGATTTATGATGTATTGTTAAATACAATGCATATAGATTTGTTTAGAAAAACAACTCTTTTAATTTAATACAAAACTAAATCTTTTTCTCTTTGTTGTCCTTTGGTTTCATCACTTTAGTTGAAAAATTAATTAAAGTGCAAAACATTTACGAGTAATTATTTAGTGTGTTTTAAGAATAACAGAAAAAAAAAAACTTTATGATTGTCCCCACATATACTTCCCCATGTGCGTTTTCTTAAAAGCCTAACTACATAGTAGTAAAATGCTTTGTCTATATTAAAGCTTGTTTAATAGGATGATCCGATTCAAAAAGAAGTTACAAATTCTGAAAAAGGAGATTCGTGTGTATGTAGTGGATCAGAAGAAGAAACAGTTGGCCCGTGTAAATGATCTTAAGTCCAAATTGAGCGATATTGACAGGATTTTGGATCAAGGTGGAGTGAACGATGACCTTCTTTTATCTCGTATGGAATGTATGAATAATCTTCAAGATGTAAAGGCTGTTGATGCTCGAGATTCTATTCAAAAGGCTAAAATTCAATGGGCCGTGGAGGGTGATGAGAATTCTAAATTTTTTCACGGTATCGTCAATAGAAAACGAGCCAATCTAGCTGTTAAAGGTATAATGATTGACGGGGATTGGGTTGATGACCCTAGCCGTGTCAAAGACGAATTTCGTAATCATTTTGCTGCTAGATTCCAAGATCCGGGTATATGTCATGGTAAGATTAACTTTAGTTTCCCTAATCGTCTTAATCATGAACAGTCTACTGAGTTGGAGAGTTCCATTACAAGAGAAGAAATTCGTAATGCCGTTTGGGGGTGTGGAGAAAATAAATCTCCCGGACCTGATGGATTTACTTTTGAGTTTTTCCGCAAGTTTTGGTCTGTTGTTGGGCCGGATTTTTGCACAGCAGTTGAATGGTTTTTTGATCACGCCTCTTTTTCTATAGGGTGCAACTCTTCTTTTATAGCCCTTATTCCGAAATCCTTAGATCCGAAATCGGTGGGTGATTATCGGCCTATAAGTTTGATTGGGAGTATGTATAAAGTTATCACGAAAATCCTTGCGACTCGTCTCTCCGTGGTCATATCTGATCTCATCTCGGATGTTCAAACACTTTTCTTCCGAATCGGCAAATACTTGATGGTCCTTTTATTATCAATGAACTCCTCGCTCGGTGTCATCATAAAAAACAACGGGCTATGGTTTTTAAAGTTGATTTTGCTAAAGCATACGATTCTATTCGATGGGATTATTTGGAGGATGTCCTTCATTCATTTGGGTTCGGTTCTAAATGGCGTTCGTGGATTCGTGGTTGTTTGAACTCGGGAATGGCTTCTATCCTTGTTAATGGAAGTCCGACTTCTGAGTTTCAATTTCATCGTGGGTTGAAGCAAGGGGATCCTTTGGCTCCTTATTTGTTTATTTTAGTTATGGAGTCATTACACCTTTCCTTCACTCGTGTAATTGAAGCGGGTATTTTCACTGGTGTTAGGATTGACCCTTCGACTATGATATCTCACTTGTTCTATGCGGATGATGTGGTATTTATTGGTGAATGGTCTCAAGACAATCTAAAAGGTATCATGCATTCACTTCGTTGTTTTTCTTTGTTGTCGGGGTTATCTATTATATGTTAAAGTAAATGTCACCTTCTTGGATGTGGGTATTCCTAGCCTCTTTATGTGAATGAAGCTGCTTCTTCGATCGGTTGTTCGGTTATGAAAGCCCCGTTCAAGTACTTGGGAGTTATGGTCGGCGGGTAATGCATCTTTGGTCAAAGCATGGGACGATACGATTAACAAGCTCAAGATGAGGTTATCTAAATGGAAACTTAAAACGCTCTCTATTGGGGGTCGCCTTACTCTTCTTAAATCGGTGCTTGGCTCCACCCCTATATATAATATGTCATTATATAAGGTTCCTAAGACAGTTCTTAACTCAATGGAAGCTATTCGACGAAACTTTTTTAATGGTACTCAAGATGATGAGAGGAAGATTACATGGGTTAAATGGACTAAGGCGCTTGCGTCTAAAAAACAAGGTGGTTTAGGAGTTTCTAGTTTTTACGCCCTTAATAGGGCTCTTCTCGTAAAGTGGGTGTGGCGGTTTCTTTCTCGTGATAATTCTCTATAGGCTCGGATTATTCATGCCATTCATGGGCTGAATGGGCAGGAACTTTCTGCTTCTCATACCTCAACTTGGAGCTCTATCGTTAAGGAAATTAATATCCTCAAGACCCAAGGTATTGATATTATCTCCCACTGCAAAATTCGTGTAGGTAATGGTAGAAGTACGAGTTTCTGGAATGATTTATGGATTGGTGATTCGTGTTTCGTTATAAATTCCCGCGTGTATATGCGTTGGACATTAATAAAGAGTGCACTGTGGCTGACAAGATGGTTGCTTCTTTTACTTCGTCCTTTCGTCGGGAAGTTAGAGGAGGGGCTGAATCTTTGCAGCTCACACAGATTCTTGACCTTCTTGGAACGGTGATTCTGTCTAACATGGAAGATAGATGGATTTGAGATTTGAATGGGGACGGTGAATTTTGTGTTAAAGATGTCGTAATTTACTTGACGTGACTTGCCTTCCAAAAGCTGATTCTCCTACGCGGTGGATTAAGACGATTCCAATTAAGGTTAATATCTTCGCTTGGAAGGTTTCTCTCGATCGCCTTCCTACTCGTTCCAATTTGGCTCGAAGGGGTGTGTTGGTGCCTTCTTCATCTTGTCTGATTTGTAATGTTTCTGACGAGGACTTGGCTCACCTTTTGTTTAGATGTGATTTGGCGATAGAAGTCACACGTTTAGTTTACATATGGTGGAATTTGGTTTGGATTACTTTGGATTCCTACATATCTTGGCTTTCTTGGATCAAGGCGTTGCGGATGAATTCTAGGAGTAAAAGTGTTCTGGAAGGAGTTTTTTATACTGCTTGGTGGAGTATTTGGAGCTATAGAAATCAAATTCTTTTTTCGGCCAAGAACCCATGGAAAGAAGTTCTTTTTGACGATATTGTTATGCGATCGTTTACTTGGTGTATAGCTAGGAGCAAAAATACATTTAGATGGGATAGCTGGCTTCAGCATCCTTATTTACTTTTTTTGTGATTTTCTAGCTTCTTGCTAGTCGTTTTTTAATAAAGTTTCTGTTCAAAAAAAAAAATACTCCATCCGTTTTAAAATTATTGTTCCTCGACAAAAACACACATGTTAAAAAAGTGCATTTATTATTGTTTTTTTTCTTACTTTTTAACATAATGACAGTTTTACTTTTACCTAATTAATTAAAGTATTTTTCAAAGTTTTTAATAATAATTTCAAATAAACGTAATATAGAAAGAAAACATATACTATTAATTTGGAACGGAAAAAGTAATAATCATTATACAAATTTTATATTCAATTTGATGATCTTGATACCAAAATAGTAGAGAAATGATTGGCATATAGCTTCTACTATGGTTCGTTTGTATTTTCGCACTTAGAGCACCCATGTGCACCAATTATAGGCAATTTATAGCCCTCTGTAACTCAGCTCTATGACTCCACTTACACCTCACTTCGTGTAGTAGCTCCTCGCGCTAAATCCATCAGTCGTGTTATACAACATTTTATGTGTGTGTGTTGTATTTGTATTTTATTAAGTGTGAGTCAGATGATAATTGTTATAAAAGAAAAGCGGTAAGGTGACAACATTTTTTGTTATAAAACGACCCTATGGCTCATGGGCACCTATGGGCTCTTATAGTTACGAGCACTTTGGCTCGCATAACATTTGCACATGCATTTACACATGGACTTACATTTCAATATCAATCAAGTTCGAGTCTTTGAATGGCTCAAAAACATAAAGAATACGTGCAACGAAAGCCAGATTTCAATTCTTTCATTTTTGTTGTAAAACAACGTCAAAAATCGCAATCTTACATACGATTATTCTTGTGATCACTTGTCACGTACACCTATGAATCCATGAGTTTGAAATCATGTTTCGCGACACAATAAGCTGAATGTCTCAAAGCTCATGGTAGGTGAAACTTTTAAAGCTAATAAGCAAGGACAAAAATGATATTGTGTTTTAAGTTTATCTTCAAAGTGGACCATGTTACGTCTCAAAGTTGCAGTGCTTGATGGCCCTTTTTTACGCAAGACGTAAAAAAGTTACTATAATGAAAAGAATATGATGAATGTGGACACTGTTTTGATTTATAGTTACTTTTTCTTTGGAGAGTGTTTTTATTTATAGATACTTTTTACTTTAAAGTCGATTACAAATAGAGCATTAATTGACATGATTAATTGGTATGCTTAATTATATGTTTAAACATATGTGTTAGCATCGTGTTGATGACACCAGAGGACGCGCTTCTTCACAAAACAAAGTAACTTATTGTCACGTCTCTTTAGGCACATAATTAGTCATATTTTTTAATCATCCGAATCATTTTCCTTACAAATGAGTATTGAGTAATTGGTATGACTAACTGGTATGCCTAATTATATGTCAAAAGTGTCACTGAAACTTGATTTTGATTTACAAATGTAAGATTTCAACTAGTAGATATTAAGAGGACTCGGTACGTGCAAACTATAGGTCTTGTGTTATCCTATGACTATAGGAGTTGGCGCTAAACATACCGATGTTATCCATATTTTTTTGTTGTATTTGTGTTTTATTTGGTTATGTGTGAGCCAGTAAATGTCTTATAACTCGAGTGATGGAAAGAAGGTGTTTTTGGGTTAAGATATAACGGCTGAGTCATAGGAAAAAAAGTAACCAAGGTGACGACAACAGTGACTATAATACGATGCTATAACATTGTCGACATCTTGTGCTCTAAGGACCAAATTGGTAATATCTATTGTTAAGTACAAAACAAGAAAAAGTAAAAATAAAGTTTGGGGTTAGTTGAGTGGGATATTGGTCCCCAAGAAGTAGTTGAAGGTCTGACCAGCTTTTGACCAAGCCCAAGTCTTTTCTGAAGCAGCACAGGAACCTTGATGTTGGCATTATTATGGATATGGTCTTAGCCCATGGACTATGGATCCATTCAACCCCTTTTCTCTCTATATACAAAAAAGGAAAGAAAATGACATGGGATCAAATGGTTGCTTTAATCATTCTTGGTATTTTTGCAACCCCAAGATCTTCTTTTTTCCATACTAAATAAGGGCAAACCTTAATCACATGTGTGCTGATATAATATAAGGTAATACATATACAGAATCTGGCGAAGGTTCTTTAGTAGCAATCCCTCTACTTCCGAATTTATTCTGTAAGTAAGGATATGACATCTCACCTCCTCCATACCCCGCTCCAGCAGGATTGAGTATGTTATTGTTGTAATACATATATAAAATCTATCCGTCTCAAAATAAATGTTTAACTTTCTATTTTGAGCTGTCTCAAAACAAATGTCCAATTTATGTTTCAAACTATCGAATAAGATTTTAATATGAAGATTTTAATATGCGATGATGATATTTGAGTAATGAAAAGTGTCATTAGTGATAATTCATAAAACTTTGTGTAATGTGAAAGTGACCATTTATTTTAGGACGTAATGACTATGTTGTATCATCATGTTATAACTTGAATTCTTAGGTAATTGTCACTAATCGTGCATATAAAAGAAAGGAAGAGAGTAATATGTAAATATTTAATTTTTACTTGGTGGAGAAAACATAACCATATGTCACATTCTCATTAAGTGTATCAATATTTATGTTACACGTTATAGTGATGTCCGGATGATAATTTCAACCACGAAGATAATATAGTTGAAACATGAAAATGACATGTATATAGTATGTACTATTTCTATTCTTATATGTCGACCAAAATCAATGTATTAATGCGCGATAAAGACGATTATTTTTATATTATAATTAGGACAAACAAGCATGGCAATAGATATAAAACATCAAATGGTCAATAAAAACAGTCTTAACATCATATATAACTAGACCTGTATCTCTGAATAATACCGAGATTTTATAACGGCAAATAATTATTTGTGAGATGTAATACGTACATAAGTTCCAAGTACATAGCATGTACTCTTTAAGTTCCAAGTACATAAAACGTAACATCACTTAAAACTACTTTTATGCAAACCCTAACCAGGACCGTCTCGTTGATTTTGGTGGCCCCGTGCCGTAATTACAAGTAGGCCCTCTTAGACAAAAAAATTCGAACACATTGGCGACGGATTCCAAATTTTTACATGTCGTGCGAGGATTATATTGATGCTTACAATATTATGACCGACTGCCGTTTCAATAATAAACAAATTTACGTATGCTAAACGGTACTACTACGTTAGCATGTTACTATTTTAAAACAAAATATCAAATGCTAACTGCTAATTAAAATTTTAAGGTTGAAAGACCCTTAAAGTCCAAGACTAATGAGTCGTTCAAATTATTTATGTAGGAGATTTATTACTAGAATGTGGGCCTCCATATTAAATTAGCATCAAAATATCAAATAAAAAAAATAAAATAACAATATAAGATATGAGCTCCCGATATTTATACGTGTATACATAATGGATGACTTCAGAATTTGTGGCCCTAGGTGAAAAGGGGCCCTGTGTTGAGCCGGCCATGACCCTAACCCTGAAAATCAAATTAGGTTTACAAAATCACAACATATATGAGGGACACCCTTTCCTTTTATAGAAGTAGTGCTCAAGAAAGAAAACAAGTCCTTTAATTTTTACATGCAAACAACATTACAAACTTTATCTTTTTATAACTTCGCAAATGATCTTTTATATGTTTCCACACTTCAAGGATCAGTACTTGACCAGTCCATGAACCTGACTGCCAAGTCAGTTTGGGTAAAAAGGAATGGTGATAAACAAGGTGGTTAAAAGTAGAAAAAAATGTGTGAATCAAATTCTGAATCAAAAACTATAAGATGGGTTAAGGAAACAAACAAGGTTGATTTAACCGGGTATCTCATGACTGTTTTCTACTACGTACTCTCTCCGTCTTAAAATTATTGTCTCGCGATAAAAACTACAATGTTTAAGAAAAATGCATTTATTACTGTTTTCTCTTTCTTACTTTTTAGCAGAATGACAGTTATACCCTTAGCTAATTAATTAAATTCTTTTTTAAAGTTTGTAATTATAATTTCAAATAAAAGTAATATAGTAAACTTGATCAAACTTCTCTATCTATTTTTAGTAATGGACAATTAAAATAGGACATCTCAAAAAGAAAACATGAACTATTAGTTTAGGACGGAGAGATTATAGTATATCCCGTAAAATTTTAAAACTTAACCTATTGTAGAAAGGTTAAATGACTTAACACTAGATTATTTGATGATGGTTAAGATAGGTCAAAGAGAATAATCAAATAGTAAAGATCACTAACTAATAAAGTCAAAGAGGCACATTAATGCCCACTCATTTGCTAACTAAAAACCCTATTAGTGATGAAATTAGTGTAGCAGATTAGGTCAATTAAGGCATCTATCAAAAGTGGACGCCACTATATTCTCCTTTATGCACCATCAAATATACGTAAAAAAGATGTTTAGATTGAGACTAAACATACTTAAAGTGAAACTTTCAAATTCTCTTTGACAAAAATACATATTTTCAGACCTTTTATCACAAAATACTTGAAAAAAGGTTTTTTTTTCTTCGTAAACTTGCGATTTAAGTTCAGAATCGTGCGACTTTTTAATATTTAGTGAACTTTTTTTTTGCAAAAAGCACAATTTTTTTTGAAGAACCTCAAGTTTGCGATAAAATAGGTATTTGACGGAACTTGATTTTCTTAGGCATTTTGGTGATGAAAAACTAAAAGTGAGGTTTTTTGTTATTTTCGCATTCACTGAAGTATATGGACGACTTCAAAGATTAAACCGAATTAATAAAAAAAAACCTTGCTTGAGATTTGTCTTAGCTTAATTAGTACTAATTGTGTCTTCATAGCTATTTTTATAAAAGTAATCAAGGTATGAACTAAATCATTTTGAATTAAGTTTTAGATCGATCTAAAGGTTTTGGAATATTCCGGTTGAACATTCGTGTTCGAAATGAAAAATGATAAATGTTGATTACTACTTAATGACGTTGAAATTGCATATTACTAGCATAGTAAAGAAACTAATATTATAATGCCAGGGTCTAATGATGGCTTACCTGCCAACATCAAGCGATAAGCACTACTAGTTGTTGAGGCAAGTTAGTTCATGATATTATAATTATCATTTGCTTAAATGGAGGTAGATTCTTTTAATCATTCCAGATTATTGCATAATTGACTAACTATTAGTCTGTATTAAATAAAGAGTTGAAGTATGAATAGATCAAACTGCAATATAGTAATTAACTAAGTTATAATTATATGGTAACTGTGACTTCAGGATAACTATTATATATATCCTTACAAGAGGTTTACAAGAGATCTTAGGTTCAGACTTAGTTCAGTAAGCCTTTTCATAAGTGACCCATGAAAGAGTCTGTAAATGGTCACGGGGATAGCCGATTAGACCGTGTGCAAAGAAAAGCAATAGAGGGAATTTAAGACAAAACCTAATGACATTATTTAAGTTGTATTCATAGGAAATAACTAAGAAACAGTTGCAAAATTTTATTAATGACAAAGTTAACCTTCCACATGTCAATGTAAAGTAGTTTCAACCATTGCTTTGTCTGTGATCTAATTATGTTGTTTAAGGTTTGATTATTACTATTAATGGCTTAATCTTGATATTGCATTCACTAAAGACAGAAAGTCTTATGAAAGCAATAACTTTAATAATTAATCCACTTCCACCTGGGAAAGAAATTATAAGATTAATCAACTTGCAAATTGAGTTCTCTCATCTTTTTGATCAAAATATATTATGTTTGGAGCAAATAATTAGTTATATGTTGTGTGGTGACGATACAAATGACGTTTCGTAGCGCTGCTTTTTCGTTAGAAAACAAGAATTAGTATTGATAATACATAGTTTAAAGTTAATGACTAATTGCTAGACCAGGCTTTATGGCTTGCACTCTTCTGAACAACAATTGGTGATAGTTTTGTCCATGTCTCTGATGGAATTCTCATTAGCTTGTGGATCTTACGCAGAATACATTATATTGTCGTTGTGTGCCAAAAATAGAAATTTATGAGGTGGAAATGAGTATGAAATGTCGAAAACGTGTTCAAGGTTTGAAAGGAGCGAATGCAACCACAGAATTGTGACCGCCAAATCCGAATGAGTTGGAGATAGCTGCAGATAGACAACAAATGTTATAACTACATCGAATTGGTAATCGGAAATGTTTTAGACTTGGATATACATCAACATGGTCACATACCAACATTAACTTCATGTTGTTTCTTCACATTTGGGACAGTATCGATATCAACTTGAGGTTCCAAGTTCTACATATATGAACAAAATGGTTAATAGTCAATATGAACGCAAACGCATGAATTGATAGTTGAAGGTTTTCATGTGTTACTTGTTGATTAATTGTTGGGTGTAGCCAGCCGGTGTTGATTGCTTTTATGCAAGCAATGGCTTCCAATCCACCAGCAGCTCCAAGACCATGTCCGATCATTGACTAAAACAGTTAATCGTGCATGACAAACATTTCATTAGCTTTAGCGTTATATGTTATATGATCTAGTAGGCATTTCAAAGCAATGAATTTATAAGTTTCTTGCCTTAGTCCCATTCATCTTCATTTCGGCTGTATTCTTAAAGATCTTTTTAATGGCATGAAACTCGGCCATATCACCAGCTAGAGTAGACGTTGCATGACAATTCACATAGTTCACCTAAATGTATATGAAGTTTCGGTTTATTTAGATTCTAAACTGTGTTGTATATAAAAGGTAGGATGGTAGCTAGCTAGGTTATAGAAGTGTGACCTCTTCCGGAGAAACACTGGCATCTTCTAAACATTTGGAGATACAAGACGAAATTCCAAGCCCATCTTTGCGAGGATCCGTCATGTGATGAGCATCGCAGGTTATGGCACCTCCCAGATACTCAGCAACAATATTGGCTCCTCTTTTAGATGCATGCTCCAAGCTTTCCATTACCTATCAATACTCCATCTTCATTTAAGTTACAGTTCATGACCAGCTAGCCCATATAAAGGTTTTGATAACTGCCTAACGTCTAATTAGGGACTGACTTCAAGACTTACTATTTTGGTCCAATAGTAGGGCGTGAATTCAACTCTTGCTCATTTTATGCCTAAATTTCGTTTTAAAGTATAATAATTCGCTTCAAAGTGTGTTTTTATCTGCTGTTAGTTCATACACTTGTAGCGTGCTATGTATTAATCATGTATTGGTCACACATGATCGAATCATATAGTTGGTTGATGTGTGCGGCCAACTTTGGGCTGGATCTCGGTTGGGTTCCACCATTTATTTTCGAACCCGTTCTCACAAAAGTATGTTTGGTCTAGCTACCAGCAGGCCCAACATTCCTTTTGTGATTTGATTTATTTCTACATTAAAAGTCTAGGAGTTGCATACCAAGACACCAGCACCTTCACCAATAACAAAACCATCTCGATGTTGGTCCCATGGCCGTGAAGCCTTTTGGGGCTCGTCATTTCTTTGAGACAGTGCTCTACAAGCAATAAACCCGCCAACCCCTGTAGGATTGATAGCAGCCTCAGTACCACCAACTACCATAATATCTGCTTCTCCTCTTCTAATATGGTTTCCAGCCGCATTAAAGCAAAAGTTTGCAGTTGCACAAGCTGTTGATATGGAGTAGTTAGGTCCCATTAAGCCTGTATCTATCGCTAACAATGCTGATCCCATGTTGGTAATCGAGTAAGGAATAAAAAATGGAGTGATTTTCTTGAATCCCTTCTGAATAAGTGCTTCCACGCCGTTGCTAAATGTTGTTAGGCCTCCCATGCCTGATCCCACAAGAACTCCAATCTTTGTTCGGTCCATCTGTTGCATAGAATTTGATATGAAAATAACCTTTAATGCTTTAAGGGGTGCTCGGGGTTGCAAAAATAACCTTTAAATATTGATGGATTAGTAGATACATTTTACTAGTAAGGTTAAGGAAGTTGTTTTCAGTAAATAGATTATCTACATCTACTTATAAACATAACGTAATCGGATAGAAAGCATTTGACAATGCAAGATTGAAAAAAAGAAAAGAAACAAAACACTCACCGTTTCAAGAACTTGTTGGCCGAGACCGGCATCATCAAGGGCTTTTCTACCAGCAACCAAACAATACCTCCAACAGTCATCAAGACGGCGATCATTTTTCCCATCAATGTATCCTACTGATGAAAAGTCGCGAATTTGACCAGCAAAACGGACAGTAAAGGTCGAAGCATCAAACTTGTCTATAAGACTTATTCCACTTTGACCCTCCAAAAGTTTTTCATAGTAAGTGTTAACATCATTGCCAAAAACTGAAACAACTCCCATGCCAGTGATGACAACTCTCTTTTTTGCGTTTGTTTCTCGTTTTGGGGGTGAAGCGGCTGGTGCAGCCATGGCCTTGATGGCTCTAGATTTCGAAGCTGAGAACAAGAAACATCGTGAAAGTTAAAGTATCAAAAACATCAATATATCATTGTCAATAGCTTAAAGAGATCATTAACCTCTAAAACAGCTATATTGAAGCATAGAATCCGCATTGTTTCCTGAATCTTTTCTCCTAAACACCAAACCATAATAACAAGTGGCTGCTGCCATTTCTCGCAGGTCTACTTTCTTGACAAAGTCGCCAAGGATGAAAAGGACGATGATTTGGTTACGTGTCCTTATATCGAATCTTGTTACTAACCAAAGGCAAGATGAAAGTTTAGAAATGAACCAAAATATGTTGTGAAATGTTGAAACACTCTTGTGAATGGCTAATGACTAATTATTTAGGTGAAGGTAGTTGGTAACCCTATTTTGCATGTATATTGGTCTTCTTACATTAAACGTTGTTCAAACTTCGTGACTACTAATAACTAAACATTGTGTGCTGATTACAATTTATATAAGTATATACTAAACACAACTAAATGTTTCCATAAATAATTTATTAATAATAGTCCAACTAATTAGTCTATTAGCTCACTTAGCTACTAATTAGCCTATTAATTAGTCAGCCCTAATTTGGGCTCATGGGTCGCTTGGGCTTGAGCTCGGGCTTGGGTTTTTTTAATGGGCTTTAACATATTTTTATTTGGTCCGTCAAAGATTGACAAATCCCGTCATAGCTATTTCTTACGTATATACATAGCAAATCGTTATTTAGTGGGTCACAACAAGTATGAAATAACCGTAACAAGACACAGTACGCAAACGCTCCGCAGTGAAGCGCGGGTTTGCAAACTAGTTAAATACAAAATCAACAAAGGTTTATAAACAAGATTATTTTATGCGTTGTTAGCTCAATAAGCTGAAAAACTAGTGGACTATGCAAGCCCATCATATGACCTGGTTGAGCTTAAGATTAATGACTTACTATAATTTTTTATGACATGAAGCATTGTCCAAATAGTTATTAGGAGCCAAATGAAGAGTCCTAGACTCCAAGTGGAGAAGCATCTATACATGGGGCTCGTTTGTCGCACAATTCGAAGATTTTTAAGTCGGTTTTTTTTGGTCGCGGAATGATCGTTGATATGTGTTATATTTTAAAAAAACGTAAATAGTTAAAAGTCGATGGTACGTTTTGTAATCTATTTTTTTCTATTTATATTTAACTTAAACTATTTTGTATAAATTGTGGCGTATAACAGATAGCATTGCTATTTTGTGCTCGTTTTGTTCGCAATGCGAAGATCTTTACCGGGTATTTTTTATCACTGAGTGAATAGGGATTAGATATATGTTATATATTATGATAATAATGTTTATTATATATAAAAGTCGTATATGTTAAAAGCGAGGGTTCATTTTGTAAAATTTTTTTTTTGGGACCGGCTTAATTACAGTTTATATATATAAAAATGTCGTAATTTAGGGTATATGTCGTGGGTTCATTTTTGTAAATTATTTTATTTGGGCCGGATTCTGTTATATGGGACGGATGGTGTTGGCTAAATTGGCCAATAATTAAACCCCAAATTGAAACGTCGACGTTTAAAAGTGAGATTTAGAATATAGTCAAGTTTATATAAGTAGTATACCTTACAACAAATAAAGTGTTTCCATAACATATTGTATTAATAATAGTCCAACCTAATGTTAGCCTATAGCTCAGTGAGCTATAATTAGCCTATTAGTTAGTCAGCACTATTTTGGGCTCATGGGTCCGCTTGGGCTTGAGGCCCGGCTTTAGGTGTTTTTTAATGGGTTTTTAAGCATATTTTTTATTTGGTCTGTCAATGATTGATAGTCACGTCATAGCTATTTCTCATGTATATACATTGCAAATCATTATGTAGTGGGTCAACAATCAAGTATGAAATAACGTAACAAGGACAACAGTACGCAAACGTCATCGCTGTGAAGAGCGGGTTTACAAACCCTAGTTATTTTACAAAATTCACTATAGGTTTTGATAACCAAGGATTATTTTATGCGTTGTTAGCTGCAATAAGCTGAAAAACTAGTGGACTGTCTGGCATGCCCATCTTATGACCTGTTGAGCTTAAGATGACTGACTTTCTATATATTATTTTATGACATGAATGGTCATTGTCCAAATTAGATGCTTATTTGGAGCCGATGAAGAGTCTAGATCAATTGAAGCCCAAAGTAACTGAAAAACTACAAATTCAATTATTGAGACAGAATTAGTCCCTGAGGTATAAAACAGAATAAGATTATTCTTAACACCCTCCCTTAATCTTATTCTGAAACAAACCAGTCATTCCCAACTATTTATAACACAAAATATTGTGTTGTTTTGTATCCAATCCCTTAGTTAGAATATCTGCAATTTGATTTGCAGTTTTTATTTTAACAGTTTCAATCACTCCCATTCAGAATAACAACTATTTTTTTTCTCTTGTACAATAATGTGTAAGTCAATTTACTAAGTGTTTAGTTCTTTGTATGAAAAATCGATAATTGGTCAACTAGTCTATAATTGTTCAGAATTTACTGTCACAAAATAACTTTTACAAAGTTAGAGATTAAAAACACTTTAAATCTTTTAAAATTTTAAGAATCTATATTACTTATGAAGTTACAGAAGCTAGAGCTCTATACTCAGCTTCTGTAGAAGATTTTGAAAATTGTGTTTTGTTTTTTTAGCATTTCCATGAAACCAAGGGTCCCTACCATCATGGAATTACACTAATAACCAGTAATAGACCTTCTAGTATCTGCACACCTTGCCCAGTCTGCATCTGAGTATGCTTTAAGATCAATACTAGATGCAAACCTTTTAATCACATTTATACCCTTACCTGGAGAACCTTTTAAATACCTGATAACCTTTAAAGTAGTTTTCAGATGGCTCTTAAGAGGATTATGCATAAACTGACTAAGTCAAAGAAACTGTATAAGCAATATCAGGTCTAGTAGTGGTTAAGTATATAAGCTTGCCAATAAGCTTTTGATACTCAGTAACATTATCAAGCAAAGGATCAGTATCACTTGGTTTACTAGTCAAAGATATATTAGGCTGCATAGGAAAATTAGAGGGTTTTCCAGCAAGTAACCCAAATTCATCAATAAGCTCAAGACAATACTTTCTTTGATTCAAACAAATACCCTTAGGAGTATCTAATACCTCAATTTATGAAGGTTATTTCAACTTTCCCTAAGTCTTTGATATAAACTTTGTTTAAGAAATAGTGCCTTAACACTTTGCTATTTTTTGATTAAACTATTCAAGTTATGTTTATATCATCAACATAGACTAACAAAGCAATGAAAACATCACCAAAGGACTTAGTGAATAGATATTAATCACTTTTACTTCTGCCACATATTATTTTTCAAGCAAGGCAGCAAATAGCTTAGCAATTCTATACTGCTAGGAGCATGCCTTAAGACCATATAGAGTCTTATTTGAAGTTTACACAACTTGTAGTTTATTATCAGGGAAATGACCAGCGAAGGCAAAGTCATATATCATGTTTTTATAAGTCACCATACATTTAAGCGTTATTAATTGCACTTTGAAACATGGTAACAACCATTTTGCCACCAACAAAGATTAAATTAAAACATCTAACAGTAACAATTTTAACAACAGGAGAGAAGGTTTCATCAAAATCAATTCCCTCTCTTTGATTGAAAAGTTGGCATAACTAACCTGAACTTGTATCTTTTCTATTTTCTCCATCAGATTTGTATTCAATTTTACAAAACCCATTTAGAACCAAGGCCTTTCTCCCCCCCTCATCAGTGAAGATCAATAAATTTCCATGTTGTATTTTAATATAAGGAATCTCATCTCTGTCATTCATTAGCATCAACCCAATGCTTATGCTGAGATGCCTAAAGATAAAGTTTTGGCTCAACACTTCTTGTCTTATGGCATGGTTGTAAACTAAAATTTCCTTACTATTAAGAGTATTTACATACCTTTTCAAGTCCATATTTTACTTTTGATTCAACATAAAATCATTAATTTGTTTTTTTGGAAAATAACAAGAAGTTCTAGTAGACCTTCTCAAGTTATTTGGCACCATTATTATCTTGACTGAACATTATCCTGAGATTGATCATTTTAGATCAGTAGCCCCAGATATCTTACTATTATTCTCCTCATCGGTTGCAAAACTCCCATTCTCACTAGCAGAGGCATCTGTATCCTGAGAATGCCCTGCATCATTCTCATTTGAGAATACAGAAGTACTACCAGAGTGAGAATGTGAATTACCATGCCTGATAGGGCTGGGGTTCCTTCTCTCCTCATCATTGGGTATTTCAGGTAGGTCATTAAGAGTATTAGTGTTGAAAAAATTCAATATGGTTACAATCTTAAACAGAATTATCTAAGTCCTGTTGAGTTATTTGCTTTATAAAATGGATAGATTTTCCTCAAAAAATTTTAACATCTTCTTGAATAGATAATTTTGTTTATTAATACAGACTTCATAATTTATAACCTTTCTTTAAAATTTTGAATATCCGCAATCAAGAGAAAACACTTTTCAAAACCTACTTCCATATTTTATCTATTGAACTGTGTATGAATTTGTAAGCATAAGCCAAACGATCACTCAAATAGATCATAAATGTTTGAGAGAAGGTAGGCTTATTAAGTTACACTGGTTATAAGAGAAGTTTTTCCATTCAACATGTAGAGGTAGGTAATCTGATTAATGCAAAATAGGTTAGCAGTTAATGGAGTCACATTCAAACTCAACATATTTAAAGGATTCTCTTTGAGAGAAAAAGAAAGGGATTCTAGAACAACATTAAGAAGGTGGTCTATACTTCCTCTCAACAATTTCTATTTTGTTGATGGGGGTTAATAGCTACACATGAGGTCTGTGGAATAATACTATTTAGATTCACTAAACTAATATATTGTTGATTATCAAATTCGTACAATTATATCTAAAGACCTTAATGTTTTTTTTAATCACTCAGATTGTTTTAATGGATTATAGACTAAAAACACCATTATATTATGTAATACTTCTGTCTTTGATCTTAAGCAAATTAAACTCCAAACAGCCCTTGAAAAATCACTCCATTAAGGGTCAAGATAAAATATTAAACCCCTCTACTACTATGTGACTTTATAAGTCTCCACACAAATCAAGATGATAACTTTTTAACCTATTCAGTTGGATAACTTGAGTCACTTATGAGGAAAAAGGTGCTCTGGTCTGTTTAGCATTCTCTTGACAAATTGTCCAACAAATTATTCTGTAGTTTTTTATTGTCATAATTCTAAAGTAGGTTGTTCTATAAACATCTAGGACCTTTGGTCTGCAGGATGACAAAGGTCTGTCAGTGTCATATGTTTGATTTAGATAATAAAACAGATACAAATATCTACCTTTTTAAATTCTTAAAAATTATACATGATTTCCATGTCATGTAATACTAAATTCCTCACCAATATTTAGCGGATAGAACTACAAGCTCTCCGCCTCGCTCAGAATTTCTCTTGTCCTCAAATCCTGGTTCATCCACATAAAATGCATTTCATCAGAAATGCAATCACAAGTTTAAGTTATCTCTTGCATACTTTATGATATGACTCATCAAAGAGTCCTACACAATATTCAGGCATAAACCATAAACATCATTAGAGGGCATGAAGTAATGTTGGGAGGATTGTTGGGAATTGTGGACTTCTACAACTTAGTGTTGCTGATTCAACTTGATACTGCTGGTGATGGTTAGTGCTGCTGATGAAGATTCATGAAAACAGTCTAAGTTGTTAGTACTGTTAGTTATATTAGTTAGTAATGTTAGTACATTGTTAGTACTACCAGTATAGTTAATACTGTTAGTTAATAGTTAGTGTTGCTAGTCTTATATAGTTAGTACTGCTATTATGATATGTATGAGTTAAATTAGGAAGAGATATGCATTATCATTATACGCGTTTTGTAAGCCCATTAGGGTTTCCTTAGTGTAAAAAAGGAACCCTACGGCATAGTTAGAAAGATATCACATCATATCAGTCTTTCATAGTATTCATAGCTTTAAGGTTGTAAACCCTAACACTGTCAAAGAGTGTTCGTATTAATATATTGAAGCTTATTGTTTTGGTTGTATTCCTGTGTGTTAAACATACATTACTATCATTCTTCTTAGTGGTATAAACTAGATTGCACATAGTTTATATCATACACTCAAAGTTTCAATCTTAGTACCTTTGGATTTATCCAAGGATACTAAACCTTACATCAAGCTAAGGAGTTTAAGATCTATTCATTAGGATCAACAAGTGGTATCAGATCTTGTTGTGAAGCTTTAAATAAGAAGAAACCAACAACACATACTAGATCTAATTCTCAGTGATAAGATAGAGGCATGAACTACTTCTACAACTCTGACTGCAAGACTCCCTATCCTCAACCCAGGGGAATATGATCTCTGGTTAATGAGGATAGAACAATACTTTCTCATGACTGATTACTCCCTCTGGGAAGTAATTCTGAATGGTAACAAAGTGCTGAAGAGAATTATTGGAGAAACTGAGTAGGAATATGAACCTACTACTGCAGAAGAAAAGTAGGACAGAAGAAATGAGATGAAAGCTAGAGGAACTCTGTTGATGGTACTCTCAAATAAGGATTAACTGAAGTTTCATTTATATAAAGATGCAAAACTACTCATGGAAGCCATTAAGAAGAGGTATGGAGGAAACAAGGAATCCAAGAAAGTTTAAAGAACTCTACTCAAGCAAGAATATGAGAACTTTTTAGGATCAAGCTCAGAAACAATAGATCAAACTTTTGATAGGTTGCAAAAACTTATTAGTCAGTTGGAGATCCAAGGTGAAGTTATTACACAAGAGGACATGAACTTAAAACTGTTGAGAAGTCTTCCATCTGAATGGAAGACTCGTGCTTTGATCTGGAGGAACAAAGAGGAAATAGAAACCATCAGTTTAGATGACTTGTACAACAACTTAAAGATATATGAACCTGAACATGCAGGATCATCAAGTACATGTCAAAATCCATAAAATGTGGCTTTTGTGTCCTCCAACAACACTAACAACAATAGCAGCACAAATGAAGCAGATAACACTGCTTATGGAGTTAGTGCTGCTCATACTCAAAGTAATCCTACATCTGGAGATAACCTTAGTGATGCTGTGATATGTGGTTTCCTAGCTAGTCAGCTAAATTCTCCTCAACTTGCACGAGAGGATCTAGAACAAATTGATCCTAATGACCTAGAAGAAATGGATTTACAATAGGAAATGGCCATGCTGACAATTAGAGCTAGGAGATTCATCTAGAGGACAGGCAGGAAGTTAGATGTAAATGGTCAAAGAGTTGGATTTGACAGGACTAAAGTGGAGTGCTATAATTGTCATAAAAATGGTCACTTTGCAAGAGAATGTAGAGCTCCTAGAAATCAAGAAAACAGAGGAAGAGAGAATAATAGAAGAACTGTGACAGTGGAAACTCCCACTAAAAATGACTTAGTTGCTCAAGATGGAATTGGAGGGTATGACTGGAGCTACCAAGTTAAGGAAGAGCATCCTACAAACTTTGCTTTGATGGCACATACATCTTCAGGAAGTTCTTCTAGTTCAGATTCTGAGGTAGATTCTTGTTCTAAATCATATGTAAAAGCTTATGTTACACTCAAAGTTTCAATCTTAGTACCTTTGGATTTATCCAAGGATACTAAACCTTACATCAAGCTAAGGAGTTTAAGATCTGTTCATTAGGATCAGGACTCCTCCTACTACAATAACAGTCTTTGATGATGTGGATGTAACTATAGCTATGGCTCAGACTTTGATAAAGATGAAGTAAGAGAAAGCTAAGGTGAAAAGAGTTGCTATTAAAGATGTAGAAGACTCTTCTAGACCTATCAGATCAATAACTACACTTTAACCTCTTCCAACCATTGATCCTAAAGACAAAGGTAAGGGTGTACTAGTTGAAGAAGAACCTGAGAAACCAGAGAAAGTAAAAAGAAGGGATCAAGGGTTAGCTCAAATTGAAAGTGATGTAGAGTTAGCTCAAAGATTACATAAGGAAGAGTTAGCAGAGTTGAACAGAGCACAAAAAGAAAAACAAAAGCAAGAAGAGGCTACTAATGTTGCTTTGGCTGAAGAGTTTGATGAAATTCAAGCTAGAATGGATGCTGATCATGAACTAGCTGTAATACTAACACATGAAGAGCAAGAAAAATACACAATTGAAGAAAGGGCCACATTGTTAGCAGAATACTTTGAAAGAAGAAAGAAACAATTGGCAGCAGAAAGAGCAGAGGCAATAAGGAACAAACCACCTACAAGAGCTCAAGTCAGGAACAAGATGATTACTTATCTCAAACATATAGGTAAGTACACTCGTCAACAACTAAAGCATAAGACTTTAGAAGAACTTTAGAAGCTATAACAAAAGGAGAAGAAGTGGATTAATGACTTTAAGCATATGGATTCTGAAGAAGATGGTAGCAATACAAAGAAAGGTGGCAAAAGGATAAAGAGAATTGCAGATTCAACTAGTAAGCAAAAGTCACCCAAGAAATCTAAGGTGATAAAAGAACAAGAATCTGCAGAAGTAATGAAGAAGAAGCAGCAGACTATGAGCAAGAAAAGGAAGAGTTAAGAATGTGGTTAGTAGTTGTTCCAGATGAAGATGAGACTGTGGATCCAGATATTTTGTCTGTTAAGTATCCTATAGTTGATTGGGAATCTCAGAACTTATGAAGTGTTTATATGGAGGATCTTCTTGTTTATAAGATAATTAGAGCAGATGGGAATACTAGTTATCACACAACATTCTCTAGTATGCTGAGGAAATTTGCTAGACAAGACTTAATGGATTTTCACAGATCGGTGATGAAAAGGTTTGAAGACAATACTCCAGAAGGTTATAATTTGTTGCTTTGGGGAGATCTAAAGGTAATGTTTGAACCAAATGCTGAAGATAAAATTTAGAGTAATCAACAGGATTGGACTCTGATTAGCTAGAAACTATATGAAAATTGTAGAGTTCACTCATTGCTGATGGATGGTACTTTGACCTGCTTAAACATGTTAGTAGAGAAAAGATGTCCTCTCATCAAGGAAATGTTGAAGAAAATGTTGAACTGGAAGCTAGAAGCTGAAGCTGAGAGTACAATGGCATTTAAGCTTCTCAAGTTTATCAAGTCACATGTAGAAGAATGAAGAAGTGTTTAGATACATCCTCCTAGTGTTCAAGATGTTGATAATGAAGACACTTGATAATTAACTAAGTGAATATCAAGTTTAAGGGAGGATTGTTGGGAATTATGGACTTCTACAACTTAGTGTTGCTGATTCAACTTGATACTGCTGGTGATGGTTAGTGCCGCTGATGAAGATTCATGAAAACAGTCTAAGTTGTTAGTACCGTTAGTTGTATTAGTTAGTACTGCCAGTACATTGTTAGTACTGCCAATATAGTTAATATTGTTAGTTAATAGTTAGTGCTGCTAGTCTTATATAGTTAGTACTGCTATTATGATATGCATGAGTTAAATTAGGAAGAGATATGCATTATCATTATACGCGTTTTGTAAGCCCATTAGGGTTTCCTTAGTGTATAAAAGGAACCCTACGGCATAGTTAGAAAGATATATAGAATTCATATCTCATAGTTAACATAACACATTAGCTTCTGCTGCTATATTGTAAAAATGGGGGTGTTACATAAACCCTAACACTGTCAAAGAGTGTTCGTATTAATATATTAAAGCTTATTGTTTTGGTTGTATTTTTGTGTGTTAAACATACATTACTACTATTCTTCTTAGTGGTATAAACTAGATTCTGCATAGTTTATATTATACACTCAAAGTTTCAATCTTAGTACCTTTGGATTTATCTAAGGATACTAAACCTTACATCAAGCTAAGGAGTTTAAGATCTGTTCATTGGGATCAACAATCTACATACACTTGAACTAACAAAATATCACCTTTTTCCCTTTTGATAAATAAAGTCTTGTCTATCTTTCCTCTCTAAAACCTATTGTCCAACAAATAAGTTGACAAGGTTTCATACCAAGCTTTGTGAGCTTGATGTAAACCATAAAGAGCTTTTTATACCTTGTAAACTCTGTCAGGGAAGTCTGGATCTTCAAATCCCGGTGGTTGACAAACATAGACTTCCTCTTCAATCTTTCCATACAGAAAAGCACTCTTGACATCCATCTGTTACACCAAAAAGTCTTTAAATGATGCATAGGCTAAGAATAACGTAATTGCTTTGATTCTAGTAACATGAGCAAAAACCTCATCATAATCAATTCCTTCCTCTTGTGTGTATCCTTGTGCAACCAATCTTGCTTTATTCTTAATCACAATGCCTCTTTCATCTTTCTTATTTCTATACAACCATTTAGTACCAATGACCCTTTTTTCATTAGGTAAATCCACCAAGGTCCAAACCTGTTGTAACTTAAATTGCAGAAGCTCCTCTTGCATAGCTTCTATCCAGCTTGGATCTTTTAATGCTTGAATTACCTTCTTAGGCTCTTTTTGTGATAAGAAACATGCAAACAGATAATTCTGAAAGTCTTTATGGTTGATCCTCTGCTGTTCTGAACTAATCATAGCTTGTTCAGTCACACTCTTTGTCATCCTTATAGTTTGAGGTGCTGAATATATGTCTCTAATGATTTGTTCAACTGGATGATCCTTGTGAATTCTGGTAGTTGAAATAGGACTGACAGGGATATGCGTATCTAAATTTTTTATGTCAGCCTCTGCACCAACATCTTCATCATCATCTGAATAAACAATATCTTTCAATTCAGGCATATTTGGATCATTTGGAAGTTCAATGCTTGTTTTTAGATCAACAGCATTAACTTCTGAGCCAGCAGTATTAACATTTGAAATAACATCATTAACATTGTTAGTGCTGTTTCTATTACTAGCAGTATTAATATTGTTAGTGCTGTTAATTTGGTAGGGTATAGTATTGTTAATATTGTCATCCTTTTCTTGATTAATTCTTGGCTCCTCTATACTTGAAACCTCACTATCTTTCCCATTATTTAGATTTCCACTTTCATTCCTTGGATCTTCAGCATCCTTCTTTTCCTCCTCCCTTGATGGTTTGAATCCGTTATCAGGAGAATCCTTTGAACTAGAAGAGAATGATGGTTCTTGAATGGATAATGATAGCAGTATGTAATCTTTGCCAGGTATTGTCTCTATTCTAGCTTTACCTGCATTATCACATGCTTTTGAACCTGTACTACCATTAGATTGATTCCTTGCAACAACTGGCTTATAGTTCATATATTTTGTTAGTGCATCTATATCAAAAAGACAATTTGGTCCACTTCCTGCAATATTAGGTGTATTCTTAAGGAATTGAACATGCACGTTCTATTCTATTATCCTAGTTCTACTATTGAATACTCTGAATGCTTTGCTATAGGTAGAGTATCCTACAAAGAACCCTTCATCAGCATTTTCATCAAATTTACCTAGGTGATCTATGGTATTAAGAATTGTAACAAGACACCCAAATGGTCTTATGAAGCTTAAGGCAGGTTTTTTACCTAGAAAAAGTTTATAAGGGGTCTTGTTTTGAGGTTTGATAACTAACACCCTATTTTGGACATAACAAGCAGTATTAACTGCTTCAGCCCAGAAAGTTGTTGGCAATTTTGAATCAACTAGCATAGTCCTAGCAGCTTCTATTTTTCCTTTCTGCAACTCTATTTTGTTGTGGAGTCCTAGCAACACTAAATTCCCTCTTAATACCCTTCATTTCACAGAACTAATTCATGACCTTATTCTTGAACTTAGTCCCATTGTCACATCTAATCACTTTCACCTTAAGGTCTATTAGATTTTCTATGCCTATTATAAATGTTTTAAGGATTTCAGAAGTTTCATCCTTAGTGGCTAAGAAGAAAACCTAACTAAACCTACTAAAATCATCTGTGACAACTAGGCAGTACATCTTTTTCATTAAACTCTTTATAAATGTTAGGCCAAATAAGTCAATGTGCAGCATTTGTAATGGTTGGTTGATTGAACTGACAGTTTTGGACTTACAAGAAGCTCTGTGTTGCTTTCCCTTCTGACAAGCAACACAAGTTTGATTAATTTCAAAAAGTTTTGAAGGTAAACCTCTTACAAGGTTTCCTTTTACCAGTTTATTCATTGTTTTGAAATTTACATGTCCAAGCCTCCTATGCTAAAGATTAGATTCACTTGGTGTGGCTTTTGCAAAGTGACAAGTGAGACCTCCTTGAGGAACAACATTCTTTAAATCAACACTGTACATGTTATCCTTTCTAGGAACTTTAAGTAAAACATGACTTTCATCAGTTAACTTAAAGTCTGGAGACAGAACAACACATGTAGTATCAGTAAAAAGAACACTATTCTTTTTGTCACACATTTATGAGACACTAAAGAGGTTAAACTTTAGTTCCTTTACAAAATACACATCTTCAAAGTCCAATTTACCAGTTCTTATTTTACCTTTCCTAGTAATTTTCCCTCCTTTGGAATTTCCTCTAAAGGCAACCAATCCTCCATCAATTTCTTCATAATTTGTAAGATAGGATCTATTTCCTATCATGTGCCTAGAGCATCCACTGTTAATTACTCCTTTATCCTTCAAATCTTGCTTTGGATTGCCCTGCACATAATGGTAAGAAAATTAGTTTCTTTTGGGGACCCAAGCCATTACTGACTTGGATCTGCCTTGTGCATCAACATAGTCAAATATTTTAAAGGACATTGATGCACCATTGTTTCTGGATACATGGTCTAAGACTTTATGTTTTGGTCTCCAAACCCAACATGCTAAGGCCTTAACAACATTTCCCTTATTTCCCATAACAGCACTAAGAAATATTAACCTTTTTAGTGAAATTACTTTTATTAGCTGCTGTTATTTTGTTAAAAGGCCTTCTAGCAGTTGAATATGCATTATTAATAACATTTTTATGGGTCTTGCAATATTCACCGCTGTTCTTAGTTGAACAATATTAACTAGTCTAGCAGCATTAAGTGAAATTGGGCTAGACCTAGTTAAGACTGTTCTTGGAACCATGTTCCTTTTTGGACTGGGGTGAGTAAATTTAGAGAAATTCTGTTTGTTCACCCTTTGAACATTGGTCCATATTGGTTTTTCAAACCTTTGATTATTATACCAGTCATTGCAATCTTTCCTCAAATGTTTAAAACTACCACACACTTGTCAAGCTATGTTGAACATCTCAAAATTATTTCCTAATTTTTGAGACATCTTCTGGTTCCAATTTCTCTTATTCCCTCTAGGACTAGGTGTGTTTTGCCTATTTTTGTCAACTAATGTTTTCCTAAGAGATTTTACTTGCTCGGTAGACTTAACAAATTTATCTTAGCAAAACTAGGTTTATTAAACATCTCAACAGTTTTAATCTTAGGCACATCTTCTTCCTCACTTTCAGACACCCAATTCTCAATAATTGGGGCTCCATTTTCTTTCCTAGCATTCTTAGGTTCATTAGTCTCAACAGTAGGCTTTTCAACTACAAACTCACTAGCAGACTTATTCACTTCAATAAAATCATCTAGACTAGGATAAACTAAATCATGCTTAGGTGGCATAAAATTCCCAGTATAGGGAGGTGGGACAGCATTATACCCTAATTCTGTTTTACACTTATCCATTATCTGTCTGTCTAGAAGTTCACTTAAGCTTTTTGATGAATTTTCAAATTTTTGTACTGTAAGTTAACCTCATCTTTTTCTTTTATAACCAATTCTAACTTCCTTTTAAGCTCTGCAATATATAAATCTCTTACATAAACTTCACGTTTTAAGAGTTTTATATCTTCCTCATACACAGACTCATTTTTCTTAAAGACTACCAGTCTAGCTTCTACAGATTCTAAACCAGTTTTATAAGAGACAACACTTACCCTAGCTGTTCTTAAGTCTTTAACTAATTGTTCTTTTAGATCTTTTACACATTCTAAACAAGATGAACAACAATTTGAGTCATTAGATACCTCAGAGTTTGTAGAAGAATTTGAACTTGTTGAGCAAAATTGGTTGGACCTTCTTTTGCTTGGTCACTCCAATCATAGCCAAATCCATCACACTAAGACACTAAGGCATTTGCAGTAGTTACTTCAATTGGCACAGTTCTTCTTGTAGGCTCCTTGTTCTTGATGTCTTGATTTTCTATCTTGATTCCTGGGTGCCCTGCACTCCCTTGCAAAGTGTCCTTTTTTGTGGCAGTTGAAACACTCCACCTTGGACTTGTCATACCCAATTCTTTCTTTGTTGTTTATGTCAAACTTCCTTCCAGTATTCTTCAGGAATCTTTTTGCTCTTATAGTTAGCATAGCAATGTTCCACCTCAAGTCCATCTCTTCTAGATCATCAGGATCGATTTGTTGAAGATATTCATTATCAAGCTGTAGAATACTTTGTTGGCTAGCAAAGAAAGAATAAATCATAGCATTACTAAAGTTTTCACCAGATTTTGAGCTATCAGCAGCACCCTGAGTGCTAGCAGTATTAACACCCTGAGCAGTATTAACTGCTCCAGATGCATTGTTAGTGTTGCCAGTAGATAGAAAGGCTACATTGTGTGAGTTAGTGGTTGAGTTAGATGTCCCCCTGACCTCTGATTCATAAGCCTTCAAGTTGTTGAAGAGGTCATCCAAACTCAATGTTTCAATCTCTGGTTTGTTCCTCTACACAATAGTATGCATAGCCCATTCTTATGACAAACTTCTTAAGAACTTCTGATTGATGTCTTCTTGAGAGATAACTTCACCATACATCTCCAGTTGACCAATTAGCTTTTGAATCCTTTCATAGGTTTGTTCAATCACCTCTGTGCTGGATGCAGCAAAGTTTTCATACTGCTGCTTTAGAAGATTTTTTTGTGTTTTCTTTGTAGCAGTATTACCTCCAAATCTGTTCTCAATAGCCTACATCAGTGACTTAGCATCCTTGTATGTGTTGAATTTTAATTGATGCTCATTAGGTAAGGCCATCAACAAAGTGCTTCTTGCCTTCAACTCTGCCCTTCTTTGTGCCTTCTCTTCAACAGTTGTAGGAGGGATAACAGTCTCCTTACCATCAACAAGTTTTGTTACTATGGGTGCATTACCATTTTCTATGATTTCCCATAGAGTATAATTAATGCATTGTAGGTACTGCTCCATCCTCATCTTCCATAGATCATACTCACCAGGTTGGAGTATGAGTAGCTTGATGGTTTGAGTAGTTTGAGAATCCATAGCCTCTTGAAAAAGTAGATCTTGTATGTAGTAGAATTTCTTCTTATTCAAAGCTTCTCACAAGCTCTGATACCACTTGTTGATCCTAATATAATAGATCTTGCTTAGCTTGTATAAGCTTAAGTTGTATTGAATAAATTCAAAACAACTATGACAGAAACTTTGATTATGAATATCAAAGACTATGCGGAATCTAGTCAATGATACTAAGAAGAATTTCAATGAAACAATAATAACAAACAGTTTACTAAACTTTCAGCCTCAATATAAAATGAACACTCTTAATAGTGTTAGGGTTTACAAAACCTTGAAGCTACGAATAACACTATGAACTTTTATATGATTTGATACGATTTTGGTACATCAAACTCTATACCCTAGGACCTCCTTTTATACACCAAGGAGTCCTAACAGGCTTACAATATTTTCCTAGATTATCATAATATTCTAAACAAATAACTTATACGTATCCTTTACAAAAATATCTCATACTTATCCTGTAAGTAATCTTGATAAACAATCTTCATCTTAATCCTTTCTCTTGTCTTTATCCTTCTGACAGTAGAAACTCTTCTAGTAGTTGTAATCTTTCAGCGGTTATAACCAGCAGCATTAACTTTTATACCAGCAGCACTAACTGTGTAAAAGCAGTAGTAACTACTTAGAATATTTTCTTCATTCTTCATCAGCAGTACTAAGTTACACTAGCAGTACTAACTTTATGCTAACAGTTGTAACTTTACTCAAACAGTACTAACATATACTAGCAGTACTAAGTCATACTAACAATAGTAACTGTTATACTAGCAATATTAACTACTCCATCCGTCCCACGTTAAGTGTCCACTTGACTTTTTCAAAGTATTTTTTCTTCAACTTTGACCTTAATGATTTCTTCTTATGTTATATGATACTTGATGCAAGATATATGAATGGATAGAGTTTTGAATATATTTTTCGTTGGTAGAATTTTCGTTCAATATTATATAACACAAACAAAAATATTTATGGTCAAAGTTGAGGAAAAAAGACTTAAAAGATTCCATTGTGGACACTTAATATGAGACGGAGGGAGTACTTAGTAGTATTTATTCTAAGTCTCTGATCAGTCTTAACTTCCATTAGCAGTAGTAATATATACTAGCAGTAGTAATTCTAACCTTAGCAGTATTAACTCCAAGATCATCATGAAGTCTTTTGATCCCAACACGTATTAATTAAACTTTCATTTAGTTTAAAGCAACCTATCTTTGACAAACCTTCTAATATTGTATATGGGTTATTGAATTATAAAATGGTATATGGTTTTGTGTTGCAGATTTTTATTGGTGGGATTTCAAAGGTTATTACATCTAAAATGGTAAATAGTGTCGCCTCTGGTTCTTTTTCAATTTCTCTCTTTTTTTAAAATATCTAATTAACGTATGTTATGCTTCACAGCTGATGGAAGTTGCTAGTGATTTTGAACCTATAAAGGCCTACCATTTCGAGGACAATGCACATCCCGGCAGACTATGTGCCTTTGTTGAGGTACAAACCGGTATTCTATTTGTATTTATGGATAGTTCATCGTTATAAGTTTGTCAAACTCGATCATGCATTAAGTTCTATTTCAATGTTAAACACATCTATTTCAATGTAGTATGCCGATCAAGTAGTCACTGTGAAAGCATGTGCGGGTCTTAATGGTATGAAGTTGGGTGGGCAAGTCATGACCATAACTCAAGCTCTCCAGATGCTTCTTCAATGGTACACCATCACTCTCATCCTTGATACATGGAATTAGTTTGTTAGAAAAATCAATTAAATTATATTCTATGTTCTTAGAATTGAAACCTTGATTATAATTAGGAAAATCATGGCGAGCAACCTTCATATGGAACTTCACTGCATGCACGACCACTTCTCGAGACACCTACGTAAGTTCTTAAACTTACTCATTTTCTTATGTTCCAGGCTGTGTTGATATGGAGTATTTGAAGGCTACAGTCGTGGATAAAGACTTTTGAGGATAGTCCTAATATTTCTATGATTGTTCTTGAAGGTACACCAAGGACCGCCAGTAGCAAGGCGGTGGATAAGAGTGGTGCTGTAGCGATTCAAGCGGCAGAGGTTCGAGCTACTAGTAGTACTTTATTGATAACTGGTGGACTTGTTGCTCAATCTCAATCAGATGCTACTTTGAACAGGTCCACACGTGATGAAGATAAAGTCACACTTTGTTAGATCGTAATTGACTTTATTCTGTGATTTGGGATTTTATTGCCTAGGCATGTATAACTGCGATTAGGAGTGGTTACCAAATTTCTATTTATCGAGTGGGAAAACATGGTCAGTTTCTTTTTTTAAGAAAGAGTTCGTGAATGTTGAATTTTTAACAATTTTAACACTTTTTTTTTCATCTGCACTATACATGCTGTTATCAACAGTTCCTGCATTGTTTACTTTTTGCATATCGACTCTTTGTGTTCCTATTATTGAACGCTGAAATACTTGAAACGTACACATTCAAAAGCGAGAGCCGAGCGACACCACTTATATGTTTCATAAATCCGTTACAGGTATGAGAAATGCTTCGGTAGCTGTAATCCTAGTTTCTCTCAACTTAGACCAGTGGATGCAATAGAAGGTGAGAAAGATGAGGCCATCGCCAGTACAAACTGAAGTGATTCTCTTGACTTATTATTTTTGTAGTTTAAAGAGATAGCAATGTAAACACCATTGTATGTCATAATCAAACGCCCCACCACCAATCACGGGTATAAAACCTCGGTTTATAATAACTAGCATTACTTGTAGTTACTTTGACATTGTACAAATTTAATAATGTACAACATTGTATTAACTATAATAAGTTTTATCTAGAATTTTAGTATTATTACGCCATTTGAATTGCATATCATACAAACTTGAAGTGTATAGCATTATAATTGAATGAAACAAAAAATGTACAAATAGAATAAAGTGTTGCAATAGATGTGGAGAGTGTTGCACTTATATGACATGAAACAACTTAAAGTGTTGCGTTTGATAAATAAAAGTGTTGTTGTAGGTTGGTGTTTATATATGTAAGTGTTGCATTCAACGTACAAAATGTTGCTTTAGATTAAAAAACTTGTTGCGTTTGAGTATAAAAAGTGTTGCACTTCTAGTGTTACATTTAATGAATTAAAGCAACATTTTCAAAAAGTGTTGCATTTTCTTTTCAAAGTGTTGCTTTAGACCTAAGGCAACGTTGCCTAATGCAGCACTTCAAAAAGTGTTGCATTAACCATAATGTAACACTTTTAGAGCATAATACAACACTTTTTGAGTGTTGCTATAGGTCCATTTTGTAGTAGTGTGCGAAAATGTATCCATATGTTGAGCATAGATACTGCCTTAAACACATTTATGATAACATGAAGCTTTCTTGGAGATATAAAATGTACAAATATTTTTTGTGGAATGTGCGACTGCTACCATAATCCAACATTTTGATAAGCATATGAAAACTCTTGAAGAACACAACAAAGAAGCTTATGATTGGTTAAAATTGATTCCATCACAACACTGACTTAGGTCTCACTTTTCAGGTAACTTAACAAAATTAATCATCACTAATGTACTTCAAATATGTGACTAAATTGTTCTAATGTTGTGTTGCAGGAAGGGCTCGCACTAATATCTTATTGAACAACATGTCTTAAACAAGTAACTTGTGAATGAAAGGAAAAAGCCAATCATAACTTGCTTGGAATTCATAAGGGAAGACCTCATTAAGAGAATAGTAAATGTTCAGCTAGTTATTAGAAAGTGCAATGGACCACTTACCCCTAATGCTGAAAGGTTGTTTAAGGTAATTCTCAAGGATGTTGCACAAATCAAGGTATGAACTCTTTCATTTACTTTCCTAGCTTAAAATCATTTCAAAATAAAATAGACAACAAAGAACAACCAACTAAGAACCAACATCTTCTTCACCCTTCGTGCTTCAACACTTTTGTGGTGTACTTGTGCTTGTAGGTTGTTCATTGAATTCAAAAGACCAAGTATGATTTGCACATCTCTTTTCACACACTGGTGGATCATACCAATCAATAATGCTACCATTCGAACCCTAATTAAAAAATGCAATGTAAGTTAGGTCAAATTAGGGGTTTTGAAAAAAAAGCTAGAATGATAACTTACCCTCTTAGCACAAAAATAAAAACGTCTCCTAAGGTTAATAGTAGTACAAGATGTTCGAATTGTAGATGGAGATCCACAATTATTGCATCTAACCATTAACTGTTTTTGCACAGCACTGCGATTATACATACCAATCAATAATGCTAGCCAATCGAACTCCTAATTACAAAATACAATGTAAGAGGTTAGGTCCAATTAGGGGTTTTGAAAAAAAAGCTAGAATGATAACTTACCCTCTTAGCACAAAAATAAAAACGTCTCCTAAGGTTAATAGTAGTACAAGATGTTCGAATTGTAGATGGAGATCCACAATTATTGCATCTAACCATTAACTGTTTGTCGTGTTTATGAATGTCGTGTGTTGTGTTGTGAATGTCTGTGTGGATTTATTTTTAGGTTATGAGAAAGAAGAAGGGTCAAAACACATTATAAAAAGACACACCAAAAGGTAAATTACTGATATACCCCTCCTTTCTTTGAGAGATAACGAAAAAAACCAACGAAAGTTAGTCTGAGGGACCAAACCGGTGACTGGTCAAAACCACGAGGAAAAGATTCGCAAAAAAAAAGTTTGAGAGACCAAATCCGTGACATCCGACAAACCACATGGACCATTCGTTGAGTGACAAAATCTACTGTGTTTTAAAGATTAATCATTTAAAATTTTAATTATTAGCTTTTGTTTCTATATTTACAATCTTATCTCCAATAAACAACAATTTATTTTGTCAAACATATCTTAAGTTTATGTGAAATATATAGTTTTCACTACTAGAAAAAATGCCATTAGCAATAATTATTTAACAACAATAGAAAAATCGTTGCTAAATTGTGCATTTAACATCTAATTTTAACAAGAAAATTGTTAACAAAGTTTCAATTTTTTTAGCAACAAAAAAATTTGTTGGTATTTCCACAAATGACCATAAATATTTGTTGCTAATTTAACAACCACTAAGCAATTTCGTTGCATTCTTAAATTAGCACATGTCGAATTGACATCAATCGGTGTTAGTTACTATTTTCATATGTTGCATAAAAATTTAAGTTTTTTTTGGAACGGCGAAATTTTATTAAAAAACTAGCAAGAAGCTAAGGACTTACAATATTAAAAAATGAGGGTTTTTAAGCCAATCTATCCAACTAAAAGAAACCTTACATCTATATCTACACTATTAAAAAGAACGGGACATAATATCCTCAAAAAGAGACGCCTCGTAGGAAGATCCGAACCAAAATACTCTTGTTGCGAAAATTTCAAATAATCCACCACATAATATAGCAAACTCATTCGAGCAACTTTTTATACTTAGTGTGATGACGAAGATTCAATAGCCACTCTAACCGTTCCTCATACGAAGAAAGCTCCATAAAATTAACATCCCACCAGCTAGTGATCTTATGAAAAACCTTTATAGCTATATGGCAAGCGAAGAAAATATGGCTAGCCGATTTCACCGCCTTATCACATATTGGACATAAAATAGATTCTATATTCATACCTCGTCTAGAAATATTCAACCTAGTAGGTAAGAAATCTAACCTTACTTTCCAGGCATGAACATTTACTTTAATGGGCACAACATTAATCTAACGAGTTTTGGTCAAAACTTACGGCAACCAATGCTCATCGATCAGCCTTCGAACAGAAGCAACGAAGAACTCTCCTGAGCCCTCTAAAGACCAAACCCACCTATCCCTCATGTCAACGAGAGCAGCACCCTCCATACTCGCCAAGAGCTCTAGGAACTGAACCTGTTCAACACCTCCCCTTGGAATTCGACGAAGAGAATATCCCACATTTTCATGAGACATTTTCACTACGACAGTAACATTCTTGCATGACTCCAAGGCATACACTCTAGGATAAAGGGATTTAAAAGCAACATCACCCCTCCACACGTCCTCCTAAAAGGAGTTATCAGCCCCGTTACACATCTTTTTGTGAATAAACCAATCAAATTCATACCGTGATTCTTGAGCTGCTCCATCTCGCGAACAATATCTAACCATATAGACGGATGACTATGTTTTACATTTTCTAGTTGTGTTTTTACCCTTCAAAATACAAGTTTCTCAATTACATTTCAAGATAAACGTTGACCCTTGTTTATTATAGCACATGATCAAAACACTATAAATAAAATGTTGAGTTATATTTCAACATATGCCACTCTATCTATATAATGAAATAACTCAAATTAAATTGGTCATCATAACAATAAATAAAATCTTCGAATCTTGATTTAGTCCAAACAAAGATTAGGAAAATCTTTGACATACCAAAAAATAGACTGACCAAATTGATTATTCATTGTGTAAATCTTTTGATGTGAAACATTAGCAACCAACATGGATTTATGACATGTAAATATATCCTTATGGGTTAGTAAAACTAATTAATATTTATTAGCTTAGGTCATCTAATTAACATTTCCATAGTCAATATAATACAGAAATCATGATTATTCTCCATTAGTTGAAGTATGTATGTATAATTTTAATACCAAGCTATTGTAAGGCCTGCAATATGCTTCTTATAATGTTTGTAATTTTAAGGCATGAAAAAAAAATTATTGAAGGTTTTTGTAACTTGAAACATGCTTGTATATCATACATATAAAATTGACATAACAAAAATACCATTTAAGAGGTTGAAGATCCTATATCTATTTGAAAGTAGAAAATTGAAAATTGTAAGGCTGCACGGTATGGTGGTGAGTTTACCACTAACTCACCTAGGTGAGTTCCCAAGTCACGTGTGAGTGTCATCCCACCCTAAAAGTGACTTTTGCCACATCAGTTTTGCTAGGTGAGTTTTGGGCACTTTTTGTATCAATTAGGTGGGTTACTCACCTCACGGTGAGTTTTATTTTGTGGGCTCCTTTTTTTTTAATTAATATATTTTATTTGGTTGTGAGTGTGTGTGAGTATTTAGTGAGGGTATATTTTATATAAATTGGGTATTTTAATAAAATATGAGTTTTAGTTGTAAGGTGAGTTCTTATTACGGTTGAAAGGTGAGTTGTAAGGTGAGTTTTATTTGAAGAGAGAAAACTGATGTGGCGCTGACGTGTCAGGTGACTTTGTCACCATCATACCATCTAGCCTAAAAGTCAAGGTCAACATTCGACTCATATCATCTACTCAATTAAACAAATGATATTTATTGACTAATGTTTACATTTCAAAAACAAAATTAAAGTCTTTTATATTTTCTTTTTCTTGAAAAAACATGGATGTACAAAGTTACATGCATGTCATGCAATATATGAATGCACACCTTCTATTTTATTGGTACTAAAATGACAAAGTCACAAAACACATTTTATTAAGAAATTTCTTGTAGTTATACGAGTTCATTTAATTCTTTGAACCAAGTTGTTCATGAAATTTTATATACCAAGGCTCTACAAAATACACCATGTATATTGTATTGTATTGATAATATATATTTTTAATGACTAAAAATTAGATATATTTTGTGATTTAGAAGAAAATAAGAGTAAATTGCGAAATTCGTTTTTGTGGTTTGGTCAAATTGCAATTTCCTGAGCAGCTAGTGCTAAGGATCTATGGAATGCGTGTAAACAATATGGGCATGTGGTTGATGCGTTTATTCCTAACAAAAGATCGAAGGCTGGTAAGAGATTCGGATTTGTGCGTTTTATTAAAGTTTTTTATGTGAAGCGTTTGGTTGGTAATTTATGTACGGTGTGGATTGGTAGAAATAGAATCTTGCTAAAGCTGTAGATTTCCATAGGGCCTAAGGGATTTCTAACTTAGCAGTCTTTCCAGCCTCTATGAAAGGAAGATCAGAGGACTCTTTTCAATTGGATTACTTAAGGACAATGGGCATAGGGACGATGTAAGTTCCTATGCGAATGTGATAAAAAATCAGAGCCAAGGGACAGGGAGAATGATAGCAAGCCAGTGTTGGTTTTAGATGATTCTTGCGTAAACACACATGATTACTCATGTTGTTTAAATGGGAAGGTGAAGGAGGTTGAAGTGTTAGAAAATCTAAAAGCGGCATTGGGGAATGAAGGCTTCACCGATATTGATTTAAGATACATGGGTGGTTTGTAGGTTATGATTGCTTTTGACTCGGTGGAGGCAAATTAGAAGTTTTTGTTATCTACATGAGTATGTTCGTGGTTCTCTCAGCTAATCCAAGCGTCTAGTGAATTCATTACTGATGAACGAGTTACTATGGTGGAAATTGAGGGTATTCCTTTTTAAAGGTGTGGAATGAACAATACTTTTATTCGAATTTGCATCAATGTGGGAACCTTGTTACAATATGGAGGAACTTGGTGAAGAAAGTTTACCATTGCAAAAGATTTGCGTTTCACTAAGAGTATGGTCTCACATATTTTGAATATTTAAAATTATCTATAACGGTTAAGGTTTAAGCGACATTGGGTGCGGGAGCATAGACGATTCCGAGTTGGAATCCAGAATTTAGATAGATAAAATGATGAGCAATGTGAATCAGAAGATGAGTATTGAAGAAGTTTTTAAGAAAGGATTTCACTGTGAGTGTGATGAGGAGGTAAAGGGAAAATGATGTTTAGTAGGAGTATCTGATACAGAGGTTGAGGAAGGAGTATCAAAATCCAAGGATGGTGTTGTTTCTAGTGAGCAAAATGGTAAACAATCAGAAGACCCGTTTAATATTTATTCTCTCTTTAATAAAGATAAGATGAAGAATAATAAGGAGGCGAGCACAAAAGAGAGTTTGGAGTACCCTCCTGGTTTTACACCAAGAGAAAAAATGATGTTGTAAATGTTGAGGTATGGATAATCGAAAGGATAATTGTGATGGTGAATTCGGGATGTAAACAATATTTCTGTTTGAAGTTGAATTTGTAGCTGGGGTTTAAACAAGTACAAAAAAGCAGGTGGGGAATGTTGACATTGGATCATTGTAGATAGTCTGAGGTTTCTCGGAAAAAAGCGTTGGTTCTATATTAAGTTGATGGATGAATTGTTAAGGTGAGGAACAACTATGGGGTTATAATATGGTCGGGTGTATGAAAAATATTGAAGAGATCATTGAGGTGCAAGGAGCGGATGGTGTTTTCCGATGAATATGTTGTCTTTAAATATCCAAGGCCTTACCCATAAGGCTAAAAATGATTGGGTTAAAGGGTTGTGTGTCTCTAACAAGGTTGAATTTTCTTCGTTTGCAAAAGAAACATAAAATTGGTAGTCTATTGATTGTTTAAAATCAAATGATGCTGGGTGTAACTTTGCGTTCTGTTTATGTGCATAGTTGCCCGGTTGGTAAATCAGGGGATTTTATGTGTTTTGGGATCCTATTGCGTTTTTAAGAAAAACTATAATTCAACGGCTTCAGCATTTATTTTGTTATGATTCAAGGAAATTGCGGTGTCTAATGGCAAATTACTTCTTATTATTTCGGTGTATGTCCCACAAGAGTTTATCAGAAGACAAGAAAAGTCTAATGGATTTTATATGTCCGTCATTGATAATTGGTAAGGTTCCGTGAGTATCATGGTTGATTTAATGAGGTCAGCAAATAAAAATGAGATATTATGGAAAACTTTTTTTAACGTGCATTTAGGAGAATTGTTTTAACTCTTTTATCTCAATGGCGAATTTAGAGGAGGTTCCACTTGGTGGATGTTCTTTTACATGGTGTCACAGATCTGCTTCAAAGATGAGTAAGCTTATAGGATTCCTCATGGTACGAAAGCTTTACTGGTTGAGTGTCTAATTTATGAGACATCACCCTAGATAGATTTTTATCAGACACCGTTCTATATTATTTACGTGAATTCTACTCATGATATGGGACATATTCAGTTTTGGTTTTTTCATTATGGCTGGAAATGAAGGGTTTTGTGTACTTTTGTTAATGAGGTGTGGCGTGAAGCTCCGGTAGATAATTCTAATGTTATGATCAACATGATGAACAAGTTGAAATATCTAAAAAAGAAGATACGTGTTTGGGATCTGGAATGGAGACAAGTCCGAAAACGCGAAATCCATGTGCTCAAATCACGGAGCTCGCTGATTTGGAGATGTCATTGACAAAGGAGATGCGTCGTCTGATACTTTGCATAAACGTGCGGAGGTTGTAAAATCGATTCAAGAGGTGGATAATTTATGGGCAAATGATGGCGACGAGAACTCAAAAATATTACATGGTTTTTTTAATAAGAACGAAACCAATTTCTATACAGAGTGGTTCTGGTGGGAAGGAGATTGGTGTGGAAAATCCTAATTTGGTTAAAATGAGTTCCTTAATTCATTTCAAGAATCTTTTTGAATAGACCTTATATGTCTCGGCGAATGCTTAATTGGAGTTTCTTTATCATCTGAATTCAATGCAAACAACTGGATTTGGAAGCCGAAGTGTAGTAAAAGATGAGATTAAAGGGACTCATACGTTTTGGGATTGTTGGTGTTGTAAATTCTACGGGGCCGGCAGATTCACATTTGGTTTTTATAAAAGGTTTTGGTGTTTTAATAGAAAAAGATGTGTGGCAGGCGGTGATTTATTTCTTTCATTACTAGTTCGCATTCCAAATAGGCTGTGTAATTATGTTTCTTAGCTTTGATTCCGAAGATTCCAAAGCAAAAATGGTGAAGGATTTTTTTGAACTTACCCCGATAGTCTTATGGGAGCTTTATAAAATATTTACATTAATTTTGGCTTCTTCTTTGTTGGTGGTGCTTGAGAGATATTGGTTATGAAGGTGCAATGGCTTTTGTTGCGGGATAGGGCAAATTCTTGGACGGACCATTTCATATTAATGAGGATTTTGCTCAGTGGTGTAAGTTGACAGGAAAGAAAAAAACCTCATTTATCTAAAATTGTCTTTGATAAAAGGCGTATGATTCTGTTTCGGTAGGGATTACCTGTGATGATGTCTTAGATAATTAGTTTTGGTGAAAAATGGTTGTGGTTTGGTGGGGTTTTTGATTCAGAATGTTCTCTCTATCTTCTTGTTGGGATCGGTTTTTAAGTGAATGGCAAGCCCTACGGAGGAATTTCATGTTTTCTTAAGGGCCTTAAAGAAGGTGATCCTCTTTCTCGTTTATTTTTATTTTGGTTATGGAGAGTCTTCACATTTCTTTTAAAAGAGTTGTGGATGCGGGCATGTTTAATGGCATTGTGCTTAATTCGGCTATGCATCTTTCTCATATGTTCTATGCGGACGATGCGGTGTTTATGGGGAAATGGAAAATCAGTACTAAGTATATTGATCATGATTATATATGTTTGACTATTTTTATCGTTGCTTCAGGTTTCTTAGTTATTAATTTACAGCCAAGAGTAGTTATTGGGTGTTGTGGGTGAGTTGAAGATTGGGTGGTGCAAGCTGCAAATAGAATGGTTGTGGTCGTCCTTTAAGGTCATTTTGATTTATTTAGGTTCGAAAGTTGGGAGGGATAAATGTCTCGGATTAAATCTTGGGATGTGTTGTGGATAAAAATGGTTAGATTTCTTTAAAAATGGAGATGAAACATTATCGATAGGTGGGTCGTTTAACCCTTCTCAGGCGGTTCTAGGATCCCATGGCCTATTTATCATATGTCTATATTAAAGGTGCCAATGAAAGTCCTTCAACGCATGGAATCAATTCGAAGTCGGGTTTTTAGTGGTGTCGATTTAATAGTAAAAAAATCGATATGGGTGAAATGGACGTAAGGTTTTGTGTTCTAAGAGAAAGGTGGCCTTGGTGTTTCTAGTTATATGCACTTTATAGAGCTCTTATGAGTAATTGGGTTTGGCAGTTTACTACTCAAAAGAACTTGTTATGGGATAGCGGGTAATTAAAGCCTATTAATTGGCGAAGATGGGAGAAATGGGTAGCGGATTCAAGGTTGGTTACAAGTCCATTGGCGATGCAATTCTCCTGGAGGTTGGAACATTGAAGATAAAAGGTATACACTTAATAATTTTATGCAGAAACAGTTCGGCAAGGTGCGGGATACTTATTCCTTTGGGGAGGTATTTGTGGCATGGAGACATGGTTTTGAAACAAAGATTTTCCTAGGCTTTATGCGCTTGAAAGTGAGAAGACTGTCGTTGTGGCTTTAATACTGTCACAGGAGAACTTTACCTAGGGTATTATCATCGTGCTTCCTAGAAGCGGAGTGGAACAAGATCAGTTGACGGATTTGACGACTTACGTGGAAGGTGTTGTTCTTGGTGTCACGCCTGATAGGTGGTATTGGACGCTTGATGGTTCGGGTGAGTTCTCGGTAGCTTCGGCTAGAAAGGTTATTGATGATAACAGGATTCCGGAAGTGTCTACTCAAACTCGATGGATAAAAGCGGTGGCAACAAGGTTAACATTCATGCGTGGAAGGTGGAGATATCGGATTGTTTCGCACTACTAGGTCTTAATATTATTCCCGGGAGTGGTATGATATTCCGTCTTATTCTTTGTCACGTTTGCGGTAGACGTCACGGAATCGTTCAAGTCATTTAATTTTTGAATTGCCTTTGTTGTGGGAAGTTTAATTTCGCAAGAGTTGTCGTTGGTGGGAGGAGGATTTCATGGAAGTGCATACGTTCGATGAATGGGTTTCTTGGATCGTAAATCTTCGGATTCCTATCAAGCATAAAATGTTGTCAGAAGGGGTGTGTTTTGGGTTGTGGTGACTAATTTGGGCTTATCGTAATAAGTGTGTCTTTGGTGTGGTTTCTTCTTCTAAGGCGGATATTTTTGATGATGTTGTGTCGTATTCTTTTTATTGGAGTCGGTTTAGATGTAATGTGTCATTTAGTTGAGTTGATTGGCTAAAAAAATCCTCATCTTGTAACTTTGTAATTCTTCTAGCTTCTTGCTAGTTTTTTAATAAAATGTTGTTCAAAAAAAAAGAAGTTGTTCATGAAATTTTATATACCAAGGCTCTACAAAATACACCATGTATATTGTATTGTATTGATAATATATATTTTTAATGACTAAAAATTAGATATATTTTGTGATTTAGAAGAAAATAAGAGTAAATTGCGAAATTCGTTTTTGTGGTTTGGTCAAATTGCAGGTTAATTCTTTCTCATTTCGAAAGTTCACTCATCGTCTCTGTGAGGAATTTACAAGTGCACATTTGGTCCATAGATAAAGTTAAATTACTAAACTACCCTCTTCGTCTTCCTTTTTACTTTGGTCCCTATAAGGGTAATTTAGTCATTTTATTTTGCCAGGGACCAAGGGCGCACTTATAAGTTCCCACAAAGATGACAAGTGCACTTACGAGAGGATATAGACTGAATATGCAATTTGGTCAAACCACAAAGACAATTTATGCAATTTACTCGGATAATAATTTTTGCAAATCACCACCCTAATTATATAAAGTAATGAACAGTAATACACCTAACCTACCTATAGAGGCAAAAACCTTAACATATAGTGAAACAAATGTTATACGTATGTATAATTTTTCTACAGAATCTTTCTGAAAATACACAAGGATGTCGATTTTTGGGATTTATTCTATCAAAATTTGGGTCTAATTTTGATTGTTACGTGTACGCAATTTTATGTTAGATATATAGTAATTTAGTAGACGTGTTCATGTCCTCTTTTCCATTTACCACATGTTTATCCTTTCGCCTTAATTTTTGGGTAAAAATTATATTAAATCATGTCTTTAATGTTTTACCAGAAACACGTTAGAAGTAAATAAAAGATTTATTGTTATCTAAATTAAGCAAAAGGGAAAAAAGTATGTTGCAAATGAGTAAACCACAATTTTCGTGAGACAAAAAAGATTTTCAATTTTATTGCATTCTCTTACCTGTCGGTATAACTTCAAAGTAAATGGAACAAAATTTAAATTATTGTATTCTTTGATAATTAAGTTATTGAATTTGCATGTTTGAAGGCAAAATAAGATTTGTACTAAATTTTATAGATCTTGGTTTCCATATTGGGAAACTCATCTTTTTACTCATTGGATAAAAACCCACGACTCATGACGGGTCAAACTTATTAACTTGGGTATGCATTATCATTGTAAAAAGTTTCTGATAACATGTACAAAAGTACAAAATGAATTCTATTTCATATTATTATGATGTGGGGCTTAGCAATATTTCCATGTGTAACATGTGTAAATGTACAATTTCGTATAGAGTATGTTTGACAAAAGTAATCATACTAGTGAGCAATAACAGTAAAAAATAATACTAATTAGTAGCTGTGTAAGTAGTAGTTGTGAGTAGTCTCAGATTTTTCATAAGAGTATTGGTAACATAATTGTGAGTGTAATCATAATGTGTAAAACAATTTATAAATATTCAACAATCGTAAATGCTACTTCATAAAGAATTCCGAAAAAATAAATCAAACTATTTGATTCTTGACAAACGAACATTAAAGATCACAACGTTCAGCGCTCACCGACCACTCTTAAATGCTTTACGCCAAACACACCCATAATATTTTGAGTTATTAAAATCATTTTTGGGAGTGCTAATAAATTGTCCTAAGGGGTGAGCAAAACAGAGCGTGGACCGGACCTGACCGAAAAACCGGCTTGAACCGGATCGGACCGAACCTATTTCGGTCCGGTCCTCACTCCATCCTTTTTCTTATTTTCGGTCCGAGTCGGTCCTGTCCGGTTCGGTTTTACGAAAAAACCAACAATTATGCCTTGTTTGACCGGACCGGATCGAAGACCGACCCAGACTGGACCGGACCATTTCGATCCGGTCTTCAGTCTGATGTTTTGACCAAATTCGGTTTCGGTTCGGTCCGATTTTAGTTAGTCGGATCCGGTTTCCGGACCGTGAGCACCCCTAAATTGTCCCATCAAGATAACTACTTTGGTAACACATACTATATGACAAGTTTAGTCATAATCTCATAAATAATAAAAACACGTTCGTATACATAAGCTACAAACTAGCCAGCCTCACTACAATGGCTAAGCATACTAGATACTATCATGAGTATGTAAGATTGAAGATCATTGGTAGCTTCCAAGCAGTTGCAAGCTTTCTGTGTGCATTTATAGGGACGAAATGATAGGATCCAATCTAGCTAGACCTAATCAAAATAAATACCAACATTGGTTTTAAACTTTTAATTACTCTGCATGCATCTTTAGGTGTGAATGATGCACATGATACGCATATAGTCAATAGTAGCTAGGTCCTATTTACATGCAATAAACTAGAAAGGAACGTATGATTGAAAAGTAAACATAAGTTTTTAGTAACATATGAACATTACTAACTAATTTGAAAAGTAAACTAGAAAGGAACGTAGAAGTAAAAGATTACGTGCTTGAAGCGTGAAGGTCCTTTGGACCTGTCCAACGATGTCTTCAGATAAACCATCACAAGGGTAAATTAAAACACGTGTTAGCCTCGCTTTGTTTGAGTTTGATCATCAAGTATACACACGTACATATGCATGCACGTGTCAAGTACAATTATATGTGTGTATAATTGTGTGTATTTATGCGTACGTATCTTATATTTATTTAATATTGCTAGCTCATAGCATGAGATTGGGTGAAAGTCAAGTACTTTTTGTTTGACCTTTAATGGTTCGGAAGACGATGCACCGTCCTAACTTGCCTTGACTCGAAAGATATATCCCTTTAATAATAAACAATTGAAATATATCAACTACATATATACGAGTGACGACTATATTATATTGAAAGAATATTGTAACATAATATTACAAAATTTATGTTATTAAACATGGGATGTGATGACCTTTGACACCTATGATAATTATTTACAAAATTTATAATGTCCTATGACAAAATCATATGTTGACCCCATCTATGTACCACTACCATAAATAAAACATAATTAAATAAAAAAACTTTATAGTCCTATAGACTATAGTGATTTGTAACATAAATGTTTCTAAATACGTCTTAAGTTAAGTTTAAAATAATCTAACAAAGAGTTATATTTTTATCTACTCAAAGGTATATCTTTTTTTACATTGAAGTTACATTTTGACTTTTTCTTTCCTCAAGACAACTTTCCCATTTCTATAAATATTGACATTCTTCACCACCTTACTTTTCATCCAAGATAATCTCAAACCTTATATTTAAATTTTATCATGGCTTACTCTCATGTGCTTTATGCATTTTTTGTTATACCTTTCATAATAAGTCTAGTTACATCAAGGCCATGGCCTCCAAACACTCTATTCTCAACATTTGAAAATGAAAGTACCATAGAAAACAATCTTTGTAAAGACACAATTTGCATGAAAACAGCCTCTTCCGACTACGGAAAACTTGTGCAAGAAATCCCTATTGGCGTTCTTCGTCCTTCGTCGGTTTCTGATATCGTCCAACTAGTGAAAACCTCTTACGAATCTGCTTCTCCTTTTACTATTGCCGCTCGTGGCAATGGGCATTCGGTTAGGGGACAGGCTATGGCCAAAGATGGGGTAGTGGTGGATATGTCAACTTTGAATAGTAGTAGGGGTCTTTTTGGAAATACTGGGATTAGGGTTTCGGGGGATGCTCTTTTAGGGTTTTATGCAGATGTTGGTGGTGAGCAGCTATGGATCGATGTGCTGCGAACCACGCTTGCGCAAGGACTTGCACCAGTCTCTTGGACCGATTACTTATACCTTACCGTTGGCGGTACACTCTCTAACGCGGGAATTAGTGGACAGTCATCTTTCCGTGGTCCTCAGATTAGTAATGTTCTTGAAATGGATGTCATTACTGGTATACTTTTATATGAACCTGATTAGTACATTATGCATTTTTTTTTGTATTATGATGGTATATTTATCAACTTGTTTGTGTTTATATTTATAGGAAAAGGGGAATTGATGACTTGTTCAAAGGACATTAACTCTGATCTATTTTATGCTGCTCTTGGAGGTCTTGGACAGTTTGGGATCATAACTAGAGCACGAATCGTTCTAGACAAGGCACCAAAGAGCGTAAGATCATCTTCATCATATATCGTCTTTGAGTTTTTTGCACAACATTCTATATGAACATGAAAAAAATTCACATGTTAATATTTTCATGTTGCATTTTAACATGTAAAACATAACAAATTGAACTTCACGAAGAACGGAATTATAACACGGACACAATGGAAGAAAACTTATGTGATTATTTAGAAAAATCTTTACAGGAATATTTCCATTTTAGGAAATTTGGAAGAAAGCCTTTCGAGTGCATGACTATCAGATATATATATATGTATTTTTTAACGGCGATTTTATTGAACTATCACTAACACTAGTAGTAAATACTTGCGTAAATAAACATGCACGTGGAAACAATAATTCATAAACTGTTGACACATAATATATCGTACAACCTAGTACTGAAAATCAGAAAAATATTCAAACGAAAAGGTTCATAGATAGAAATCGAGCCATCGATCAGAGCTGAATACATGCAACTATGACACATTTTATAATATTTTTACTAATCATTTGCTTATGTCTTTAAAAATAGGTGAAATGGTTTAAAATAATTTACAATGATTTTGCCAAATTCACAAAAGATCAAGAACATTTGATCTCAGCTGACGGGTTCAATTATGTGGAAGGCTCTTTAATCATGGCAAGCAGTCCTGCAGACAACTTTTTCTCCCCTTCTGATGAATCTAGGATAAGTTCTTTAGTCTCAAAAACAGGCATTTTATACTGCTTAGAAGCTGTTAAGTATTATGACGATCTAATCCTAAATACCATTGACGAGGTTAGCGTTATGATCTTATGATCAAGATATTACTTCTACGTTACATTGGATTATATAAGGTTATAAGGTAATTATATGTTTTGCAGGAAATTCAAAATATACTCAAAACGCTGAACTTCGATCCTGGATTAATATTCAATAAAGCTGCGTCTTTATTTGATTTTCTAAATCGAGTAAGAGTAGAAGAGCTACTACTTACAACCTTGGGGCTATGGGATGTCCCTCATCCATGGCTAAACCTCTTCGTGCCAAGATCACGAATAATGGATTTTAATCAAGGAGTTTTTGTCGATATTGTTAAAAATCAAAGCGAGAGTACAGGGCCATTTCTTGTCTACCCAATTAACCGAAAAAAGTAAGTAAATAATTAAAATCTAAAGAAATAATAATAGTCTTTATGGGATGTTTGTGAAATGATGCTTATTAACAAGTTCAAATCCATTCCTATGAGTGAGCATACAATAATAAGCAAAACCTAAACACCCCTTTAATCTCTCAATTATTTTGTGCTAGTTTTCTGACATATAGTGTCTTGAAAATATTCAGCTGGGATGACAGAATGTCTGTCGTTATACCTGAAGACAATGACGATATGTTCTACACCGTAGCATTACTGAACTCGGCTGGGGGAACTCTTGATCCGGCGGTTATCGACAAACAAAATAACGATATTCTAGGATACTGTAAAAAGAATGGGATCATGATCAAAGAATACTTTCCACATTACACAAAGAAAGAAGAATGGATGAAACATTTTGGCAAGAAATGGAGCGTCTTTAATGAGAGGAAAGAACAGTTTGTTCCTAAAAAGATACTTGTCTTCTCTGGACAAGGAATTTTTAATTTGAATGAAGTTTTTATTTTGTATAGTAAGTGTATTTTATATAATAATCTATGTTGGATTTATGTATAAAAGTAATCTTATTAGGTACTTCACTCAATTAAGTAGTTTTGTTGTACACAATGGTAAGTTGATTATGTTGATCAACACCAATGTAGGCTAATCAAAATATAGATTAATTTCCATGGTCACCAATACCATATGTAAGATATAAGTATGATTTTTTACTTAGATGTGATTTGTTAACATAATTCTTACTGTAAATTAAATGTGTACTTAACATTCAATCGTTGGTTTGATATACTTTCATGGTTCTTCATGTAAAATGAGGGAAACTCAATACACTAGACTTCTATACAGATATAATGGGCTTAGGCCCATATTGCTACACCATCTGATCCATGTAGGGGTGAGTAGAAAACGAAAAAAAAATAAAAATAGAACCGACAAACCGAAACAGAACTTGGACCAGAAAAACAATCCAACACCGACTTATTAACACCCGAAATGAATTCATTCCAAAATCGAACCGATCCGAACAGAATACTACTAATTCGGTTCTCGGTCTGGATATGGGTTTGGCAATTAGAATAAAACCGAACCGAAAACCGAATTCATATAAATATATATTTATATATATATAAATACTATTAAGAATTTATCATAATATAAAAAAACACTTTTTATGCTTTAAATAATTTTTTTAGATAAATATTTATGTAATAACTAACTTTTTAAAAAATAAATAGTAAATACACTGGGAACTACATGCCCTCAAGACCTGACTTATCCTTTGCTGGGTTAGATGATTCTATCTATAAGACTAAAGTGAGTGAAATTGAAACTAGTATATCTAAGACTAGTAAGGATATTGTAGAAAAGCCTAAAATTGTTAGGCCTAGTGCTCCTATCATTGAAGATTAGGACACTGATAGTGATAATGATAGTATGTTTAGACCTAAACTGATCAGACAAAACAAAAGTTTACAAAAATCAATTTTGTCAAATCTAATGAGAATGTGAAATCAATTAATAAGGAAAACACACATAAGCAAGTAGAATATCCCAAGAAAAGTCAAAGTCCTAGGGGTAATAGAAGAAACTGGAATGGGACGATGACTCAGAAACTAGGAAATGGTTTTGAGTTTATAAAGAAAGCTTGTTTTGTGTGTGGGAGTTTCAACCATTTAATCAAAGACTGTGATTTTCATGATAATAAAATGGTAGAAAAACCTGTGTTGAATAATAAGGGAAGGGTTACTGGTCAAAGGGAAATTAGACCAGTATGGAACAATGCTCAGAGGGTGAACCACCAAAATAAATTGACTCACCCACGTCCTAAAAGGAATTTTGTTCCAACAACAGTTGCAACAAAGTCAGGACAAGTACCAATTAATGCTGCTAAGCAAAACTCTCCAAGAGCAGCAACATCAATTAGTACTGTCAGGCCTGTTAATACTGTTGCCCCTAAATCAAAAGTGAATGATGCATTACCCAAAACATATTCTTATTTTAAAGCACATTCACCAGTAAGAAGGGCTTTTAACCAAAAATCAGCAGCTAAAACCAATAATCTTAATGAAAAAGTTAAAACTGCTAGGGTTAACAATGTAACTACTGCTGGGCCAAAAGCAGTAGTTAGTGCTGCTGTGGGAAATGGGGAAAATGCTGTTAAGTCCTCAGCATGCTGGATTTGGAGACCAACAGGAAATGTTATTGACCATACCTCCAAAGACAGTGGATCATACATGTTTAAAAGATTTGACTATGTTGATCTACAAGGCAGACTCAAGTCAGTAATGGCTTGGGTCCCCAAGAGAAACTAATTCTCTTATTTTGAGTGCAGGGTAATCCATAATATACTTTACATGATCAAGGGAGTTTTGATAGTGGATGCTCTAGGCATATGACAAGAAACAAGTCCTTTCTTACAGACTATCAAGAGGTTAATGGTGGATTTGTTGCATTTGTAGAAAGTCCTAAAGGAGGTAAAATTGATGGAAAAGTTAAAATTAGAACTGGGAATTTAGACTTCGAAGATGTATACTTTGTAAAGGAACTTAAGTTTAACCTTTTCTCTGTCTTACAAATATGTGACAAGAAAAACAGTGTTCTTTTCACTGAGACAGAATGTCTTGTTCTATCTCCTGACTTTAAGCTACTTTATGAAAGTCAAGTCTTGCTTAAAGTTCCTAGACAGAACAACATGTACAATTTTGATCTAAAGAATGTTGTTCCTTCAGGAGGTTTGACTTATTTATTTGCAAAGGCTACAATTGATGAGTCTAATTTATGGCATAGGAGGTTTGGTCATATAAACTTTAAAACTATGAACAAACTTGTGAGGGGAAATCTTGTTAGAGGTTTGCTATAACAACCCGAAATTTTCATCAATGTAATTATCAATCTATTAAATTAGATGCACTATAATATCCATCTATTATACATATACTTTACAGGGAAATTTTTGCTTTATCTCATTATGCAACATAACTTGCATCTCTAAAGTAAACGAGCTTACACAACCTCTATCAATGCCATCTCTATCTATGTTTATATCATGTAAACTTCCTAATATGTCAAGTATATATCTTAATATCATTTTACCAAGTACATTATCCATTTAACGTACTTTTCAAAATGTTATTTCAAAACAAGCATTAAACGTTAACGTTTACATCAAAACCCTAATTATATGTAATGTATACATATAAAATGAATGTGAAAGCCTCTAAAGCATGTGTACAAGTGTACAATGCACAACATTTGAATATCTTTTCCCTCTTAAATCAAGTTACAACTTTCTAAAGCTCAATGTACAAGTCAATAATGCAAGAAAGTCAAACTAGGTCATTTTACCTCTAAATTCATTCTAGTTTCTTACTACCACTTTAGTACAAGGTACAAACACTTAATGCTTGACTTCTGAACATTAAACTTAAACCCTAATTCATCCTAAAACCCTAATTTAAATGCCTAAACCCTAAATGAAACCCTAAAACCCTAATTTCACTTTAAACCTATAACTAAAACCTAAACCTTAAAACTAAGCCTTAAAACTTAATCCTAAACCCTAAACCTTAACCCTAACACTAATCCTAAACAATAACCTATCCCACATATTAAAACTTTAAACCCTAAACTGAGCCCTAAACCAACCCGTGACCCATTTGCTTCTATTTTGACCCATTTTAAACCCAAGCACCCATCCTAGCACCTCTATGACCTCACCCTTATGTTACCAAGCAGCCTAGCAAGCACCTCCATCACCTCCTTGCTACAATACTTGGCCACCAAGGTGGTTTGTCGCCTCCACGTCTCGCTATTCCTAGCTTGCTGTGGCCTCCAAACACCATTCCACATCTTCATGCTAGTATTCTACTCATATTACACACGCTTCCTAACCATTAAAATCACTAGCGCCAAGGGTGTTTCACCCTATAAGAATCCACAAACCAAGCACACACACGAACCTTTTAAACCACACCAACCACCACACCTCAAAAACTCATACACTCTCAAATGGAGTTCTAACTCAGATCAATAAAGGTCAAGAGAATCCCCCTAAGCTCAGAATAGAAGCCAAGAAACAAGAAAAATGAAGCCTTGAAGTCATTACTAGGCGTACGAACTTGAAAACCCTATTTCGGCCCATTTTAGAGCAATCTAGTAAGCACTAATCTTATTCATATAAGCTTATATTCGTATTATAATGTTCATAATACTCTTAAGATCATATATAAACTCTTGTTTGAAGCTTTGAATCCTCAAACCCATGTGTTTTTTTATTAAAACCCTAAAAAAAAAACGACACTTTTGATTTTCTAGCTAACGAATCCTTTTTCTAAACTTTTGTTACGTTAGAACATCTTATTTTAGCTTATTCTAATAAGCTATAACCTGCAAATATCATTTGGAATCCTAAAATAAGCTTGCATGGCTTTTTGGACTTGTTTTGCAAATATTTCCATGCATAGGGGTATATATCGTAACTTTCTAAAATTTATAACTAAAGGGGCTGAAAATGTCATTATTCTAAAGTTATAACTATAAGGACCTATTTTGCCAAGTTTCAAAGTTAAAGGTTTAAATTATATATACTTTATATATAAAGGACTAAAGTTGTAAAAGTTTATAAACCAAGGGTATATATTGCCAATTTTGCAAACTTAAAAATATAAAATATAATATTTTTATATAAATTATAAAAATATATATTAATATTATAAAACTCGATTTTATTAAAACCCGACACATTTATCGCCATTAATCATAAATCGACGCATTATTTCGTTATAATTTATCATCAACTAACTTTTGAAGAAACTTAAAATCTTATCGTATCACGTTACTAGGGAATTGCATATGAAGGGTTCATTTGAGTTTTCGTTTTGACGACTTTGCTGGGTTTACGATTTAAAGTACCCTGGCTCCTCAAACCATACTACCTGGCCTTTGGATTATGATAACCCGAACAACGATACAATATTTCCATAAATCAATAAATCAAAGATATACGTTAAACTTTATAAAGTTTTGAAACATAAACCATCACACTAAGACTTGACATATCACCCCAGGTCGCGTGACGAAGCCGTTACTTTCACTTGATATACTTTTGCCATCAATCAGATTTCCCTATAACTGTAAGTGAGGTTTATAGCCTTCTTTTAAATCTTCAATTTTCATAAACCCGTGAGAGGGAAACAAATGCTAAAACCATAATACAAGTTTTTTGTATACTAAGTAATGCTATCCTGATATATTATTGCATCGTTGTCTAATTCCCTTTATGGCAAAAGACCTCCACCCATCATGGACCATTAATCACTTAACTAGTTGAACGCGAATATTATGAAAATAGGCTTATGGGATGTGACGATATCACGTTTGTGTTTTACCGGAATAGGTAACCAAACGGCACTATAATTTGAAACTCATAGTTATATCGCAATTACATACACGGGGGCCATATCTTTATAAAAATCATTATTGATATATTACACTAGCAGTTTGAGTGTCATTACTTAACGCAATAATACGTTTTCCATAATAATTGTACTCATTGCAATTATTACACTTATGGGTGTATAACAACGTAACCCACTCTTATGATGACTTGTATTCACACTATTTATTATAAACCTATGAATTTCACTCAACCATTGTGTTGACCTTTTTAGCATGTTTATCTCAGGTAACTAAACATCTTATGGCACGGACTTGAAGATGGCTAAACTGTTATCATTCAAACTTTATGTTTTCATGTAGATTTTGGGACCTCTGTTTGTAAAAACTCTGATGAAATAATGAATGATAACTTATCTTTTAAAAACGTCTCTTTCGAGTCGTTTTTTATGATTATGACTGTTGTACTATGAAATAATACCCCAGATTAGCTTTCGCTGCTATATGTCAAAAATGGGGGTGTTATAACCCCTAGATCCATGAATAGTCAAGACTTTGCAATCAATTTCAAATTTTCAATGTTAACTCATCCAATGCTTAAAGCTGGCGTTACTTTGGAGAAATGATGACTTTGAGAAAGTCAAATCTGCTTAATGATATATTTTGTTATATCCAATAGTTTCACCAACTCTTTCACTTTTTCATGATGACCCCTATATGAAGGTCATGCATGCATACTATGATAAAGAATCTCCTATTCGACCACAACTATTGTGCCTCCATCTACAATGCTATATACAATGTTTAATCCTCAAGAATTCTTTCTTCCAGAGGAATTATTGTCACCTAAGAAACAAGGCCATAATCAATCATTCCCCTCTACTTCTGCCCTACCTCAAGAATTTGAGATGGAAGAAAGCTCTCGTAAGACAAGTTTAGAACGTTACGAGGAGTAAATTGAGGAAATCCTGAATCACCTGGATGATCTCTCTCTCTACCGCATTGAACACATAGAAGACAAAATAGAAGGTTTCGGAAAAGGTCGGGTGATTATACAACAAGATTTTGACAATCTGGAAGCTGAACTCCAAAAGGCTCATGCTTGAATTGCTAAACATCAAAGAAAGCAAATGGGAAATAACAACAAGATTGCTCTGGCTCACTTCAGGATTGCTAATCTAGAACAAATCATCAAAGAAATCTAAGTCCGGCACCAAGCAGACAAGGAAAGTCTTCTGAATGCAATCTATGAACTCAAGAATAGCCAGAAAGGACCATCGGACTACTAGATTAGATACTAGTTATAAGCTTTTGATAGAACCTAGCCACGGGAGGATGTGTATAAAAAACAATACTTGTCAAATTTGACTATGAACTTACAAAAGGCAAGTCGTTCATTGATATAATATAATGGTGATAACCCGTTTTCAATATTCATTATGTGTCCTATATTACAAACTATTGTCTTCATCATTATGAATCATACCGGAGTGCAACCCTAAGAAAAATAAACTAATAAGATAGAATCATGTTAGAATACATTATCAAGATAAGTATCTATGATATCACTATAGTGACAATAATTATTTTTAAACCTTAAGCATTTTAAGAAAAGACTTGTGATATCATTCTTATTACATGTTATCTTATGTTGATAGAATGCCTCCCAAAAGGATGTCAACATCTGAAGCACCAGCCATGACTCAGGCTGCCATCAGGAAACTAGTTGCTGACAGTGTTACCACAGCTCTAGAAGCACAAGCCGCTAACATGGAAAATACTGATAATACCACCAGACCAAGAGAAGCTCATGTGGCAAGACAATGTAGCTACAAAGAGTTCATGAGCTGCCAACCTATCAACTTCAAAGGTACGAAAGGCGCTATTGGTCTCATCCGCTGGTTTGAAAGAACTGAATCAGTGTTTTCCCGTAGCAACTGTACCAAAGACTGCAAGGTAAAGTTTGCTACTGGTACTTTAACTGAAGAAGCTCTATCTTGGTGGAATTCTTTTGCCCAACCTATTGGGATAGAAGAAGCTTACAAGATTACCTGGGTTGAATTCAAGAAGCTTTTAATAAAGAAATACTATCCCCGAACTAGAAGATCACAGAAGATGGAAGATGACTTTTTACCACAGCCTTGAAAGGGAATGATCACAAGACCATATGTAAGCAAGATTCAGGAATTGGTACCTTGTGTCCCACAATGGTTGCCAAGATTCTGTGAAAATGATGAAGTTTTCTCGGGGAGTTACTCGAAGTATTAAAAGGAATGTCCCAAAACCCTGCCTCAAAACCTAAACTCTAGAGCAAGCCATTAACATGGGCCCAGGGGCTAATGATCAGGTAACAAAGCCACTCTTGTGCTAGTATCAGTGATCACAAACGAAAGTTAACTACAGAAAAGAACTATCAACAACAACATCTTACCGCAACGATAATAAAAACAACTACCATAACACCAACACCAACAACTGCTACAATAGTCACCAACCACAACAGAACAAAAGACAAGAAACCTTCAGGGCTTATGCTGCCACCCCAACTGAAAATAATAGATATACTGGAAACCGTCCTGTTAGGTTTACGAAAAAGATTCGGTCATCCCGTGTATTGTCTAGAATAGCATAGCTCGTAGTTTAATCCTTAGCATATGACTTATGGTGTTGGGCCGGGTACCCACATGTTAGCCCACTCCATAGCCCACTGAGGGCACTTAAACTCTTGTATTTAAATACCCTTTCCAGCCATGGGAAGGGTTGGTTGTTCAATTCATATTACACACACTTAAGGTGTTTTCTCTCACTAGTATATTCACTTTCTCTCTCTATAAGAAATCGCCAACCGATCATTCTCTTGATTGGTTATGATAAACTAATATACACAAATTTGTAAATCAGAGCACATGGGATGATTACATAGATTGTATGTGCGTTTCTCTTGGAAGATTTGATCAAAAATTTGGTTTTTGAAGGTTTATGGTTTTATCATTGGCTTTATTTGATTCTTACGTTTGTGGTGTTAAAGTTAGTGTTTTTAGTGTAGTTTTAACCTTGTAGTACCAAGTTGTGCAAGAAAATCCAAGCTCAAACATTTAAAGGGTTAATTTGGTGATTTGAAGCTTTTTCTTAGAAAACTTGCGTTTTGTCTCCCTAATAAGAACGTTTCTTTAGTTGCCGAGTTGTCTCTGGGTTTTGTCAGAGAATAGTACACTGCGGTTTGTCCTCTAGTGTGGTACAACAGTTGCTTTTGTCAGTTGCGTTTTGTGTACTGCGTTTTGGTTATTTCTTCAAGTTGCGTTTTGTATGTTGCGTTTTGTCTCAAGTTGAAGACCCTTATTGCGTTTTGACTAGGAGAAACTTCTTCCTAATAATTTCTTGATGGAGTTTTTGTACTCAAGATTTTGATTGCGTTTTTGCCCAACGACAAACATCAACGGCTTTTTTGTCTCCTTCTCATTGCGTTTTGTGTCCTGCGTTTTTGTCCCAAGTTGAAGACCCTGATTGCGTTTTGGTGGAAAGAATCTCTGGCAAAAAAATTTCTTCATTGTGTTTTGTCTTTGCTTCTTGACTGTGTTTTGTCTAATCCTTAACATTGAGACTTGTCTGAAAATCTTGACAGAGACTTGTCTAGATTTCTTGACTGGGCTTTATTTTTGTGTATTGCATTTCGTAAACTTAATTAAAACCAAAACCAAATCACGAACAAACAACATATCACCTTATATCAACAAACAATAATCACTTTTAAAACATACAATCACTAAATAATGTAGCCAGATCCCAAAGTTTATCATAATACAATTCAATCAACAATCCATGTCTATAATTCAGATGAAATTCAATCGCCGGTGTTCCCGACACTGCCCTCCTATGCTCGATAGGACTATTACGAATCATGGTCGCAAACGAATCCATTATACTGTCGTAGGATAGTACAATGGATTGCAAATTCTTCAGTCAATTGATCAAGGACCATTTGAGCTTAGAACCACAAAGAATATACTTAGAACTACCCCTGAGGGAGGTGTTCTACTTGGACCAGAAAGGCCTCGTACCTATGAGGATCTAAGTGACACAGGATAAGAATCGATCGGATGCAGATTCCGTGCAAAACCAATATTGTGCTTCTAAGGATTACCATCCAAAGATATCTACAAACTCATCAATCACAACATTGAAGCAAAAGCAATTTGGTACAAACGTCAAAATCTTTCTTGCAGTTTTCAGATCCCCTTTTCAACCAAAGAAGAACAAGAAACACAGTTGTACGATGAATATTAGCGGATTCAAGATGGCATTCGAAGTGAAAACATCAATGATACTATGTTCGATTCACAAGCTGGTCAACAACATAGGAATACAGAATGACAATGCCTACCATTCAACCCCCATCCCTGCTGAACTCCAAGTTTGTATACAACAGTCACCTGAAATAGGATAGGTTATGGTGACAACCGATAAACTCAACAAAGGTCCAGAAAGAGACAAATCACGAACGAGTTTATGCATATTAAAACCAACATGAAGAAGCATGCTACAAGATCGACTGATTTTGAAAGATCACAATTCCCGAAAACATCACGAAATTTAATTCCGGAGACAACCCAAACTGATGAAATACTTGACAACCTAACCAAACAAATGGCACTTCTTGCCCAATCATTCAGAGCTACACTTCCTCAGATGAACAATCAACTCAGACCTCCTTTCTAAACCTAAAATGTGGGTGTTGAGGTCGAAATGGTTAAAAAAAAAAATTCAAACAACCATTCAGATGTCTGGTTTGTCGTTCAGAAGATTTAAGGGCGACAGAATCAGAAGCAGAAACAGATGGTATTTTTGCTCGGGGAAATGGTGTTGCAGGCAATGGGGGCGCATAGAATAGAGCTGGGAATGCCAATGCAGGTCAAGGAACAAACCGGATCAAGTGTTATAAATGTAATGAAGGATTGGACATATTCCACGGAAACAATACTCACCGAAAGCGTCCACAAGAATTATGATTATTTTCAAGACAAAGAGGCCTGCTGATAGCAAGCCCAAGAGAATGGTTGCGTTCTGGATGAAAGAGGGTAACTACTCTTTCTGGCTGGTGAACAGCAACACCTTTGATCAGAGTGGATAATCAACCAGTCCAGAACTTAGCTCTGAATGAGGACAACATATCCAATCAATTTGAATGTGATGCTTTTGATTTCAGATGTTGATGATGAACCGATTGCTCCGTCAGTGTGCCAGGGCAAATCCACAACATGTCCATCCTATGCATCAGAATCTTATCTAAGCACATATTCCTGGAAAATGCTAAGATCAATAGTGTTACTAATCAGACGAACATGAGGTTTAATAATGAAGTACAACATGCAAATGTTATGACTCAACGTAGTGTCGAAATAGGTAAAATAGTAATGTTATTCCCATAATGAACAATATTTATCGGTCGAAAAATTTCGTTGTGCCTAGTTGTGCATCTTCCGCTCATAAATTATGTATGAGAGTTAGTCTGATAAATGATTGCTTCGTTCCTCATGACCCAATAGCCACTTGAAACTTAAGATCTATAAGGAAAAAGTGTGCCACATTATGAGCAACAGTGCTAAGTAAGATTGACTGAAACGTGAACACGAAGGATGAACAAATGACGTAATGCTTAATCACAAATCATAATACAACGAAAGCGAGAATCTTTAAAAAGTAATTTCATTTCTGTCAAGTTGCAACTTAATTCAAACTAGGGGGGGAAAACAACAAGATAATAAAGAAAACTGTACGACTTTGAAACAGAGTTTAAACCAAAAGAGTCCAAATTCCTGACTGATTTTTATACACTACAACTGAACACCTAAAACGATAAACTTGAGAATAAATCTTCACTCACAAGATCAATCCCATTCAAACTAACCACAGAAGTTAAATCCTACTCAGGTGTATGACCAAGAAGACTAAAACTGCGCACGTGCCAGAACCTTTTACCTCAAACCATGCCAAATGGCCCAACCGGCACTATATGATGGTGAAGAACTTCTTAAGACTCATCATGTGCCGGTAATTATTCCATCGTCTAAGGAAGACCTAGAGTTATCAGAGACTACAAGAAATAAAATACATGCGAAAATGAATGACTCTGCCTGTGTGGAAAAAAGGGTTAACATTACACCCCCTAATTACTCAAAAGAAATTTTTTTGGTGACATTCACCCCTTAGACTCAACTTACACCTGAGCAAGTATTTTGGTCAATAGATCTAGAAAAACGAAAGGCGAAAAGCTAAAGGCCAATGCCCCATCCCTTCCTATCCTGCCACCTGCGACTGTGTATCCTCCTAATACACCCATCCCATTCTGGTCCCGTACGAACCCTTCCAACTACAAGTACGTAAATAATTGGTCTGTATGTAATTACTCAACTCAATTTTTGGGACTTTGAGAAAACTTGTAAAAAGCGTATCACACCAACGGCATAACTACACGGAAAGGGGTTTTAGATGACAAACAAAATGGTGTAACTTAATAACCGAAGTAATTCACATTTTTCAATCTACTCAAAGAACATTTAGACGGAGGTTCAAAATCTCTGAGTCACTAAAGTTAGGGCAAATGAAAGCTGTTTATGAAATTTGGAAGCCGAGGTGGAACCAGAAAGAGATAGATTTAAGAGTGATGAAATCGAACGGAAAAACCTTCTCATCTACAAATGAGAACTTAATTGTGAATGCTTGTCAAAGATTGTAATTTATACTGCAAATAACTGATTCTGTATTAAATGTTCTAGATTTTCCTGAACAAGCATGATGCTTTCCACATATTGAGCAAAAACATATTGCTGACCTTGAATCTGAAAATTTTAATCTGAGAAACAAGATTTAAAATGATGATCACGACTCAATGATAAACCATTTTTCCAAACTTGAAGTTGAACACTTCAACTTACAATTAAAGTATCAAAATCTCAAAGAACGTTTTGGAAACAAAAAACCAGTGACGTCTTCGGATGCTCCTTCATTTGATTTACTATTTATGATTGGAAAACTAAATGAACAGATTCAAAGTCCAGGCAATATGATTCATGAATTAAAGGAGAAAATCTCTCGCTTAACCAAGAAAAATAGTGATGCGGATCCCATTTTTGACCTTAAGGCCTTAGTTTCTCAGAACAAAGATTTAACTGCAAAGCTTAATGCCCTTCACGATCTCAATGAACGCTTTAGGGCAGAAAATGCAAAAGTGAAGCAACATTATAAGGAATTGCATGATTCAATTAAAAATAACGCGTGCCAAAACCACTGACCAGAACAACTCTTTGTTATCTGAAATTGAAAACCTTAAGGCTCAACTTAAAGATAATTCCAAATGTGTCACTATACCTGATAGTAAACCTAAAGTGCTGGCTCCTGGTAGATATCCTATAGATGTTGAACCAATTCCCCCTAGACTCAAGAAGAATCGGGAAGTGCATCTACACTATATCAAACACCTTAAGGAAAATGTAGAAACCCTTCGTGAAATAGTAGAGGAAGCTAAGGTGAAAAGACCATTGGATACCTCTCTTGCATCTGCTTGCCGTTACACTAAACACTCTCAGGAGCTGTTAGAATATGTAATAGGCACGTGTCCTAAAGACTTTAGCCCTCACGATAAACAGAATGCCTCTACCAATTCACTTAGGAAAAAGCAAGTTACTTTTGTCGAACCATGTGAAACCTCAACTCATAACACACCACCACAAGTTGAGCACCAGAAAATAAATTCGACTAATGCTCTTGGAATTCCCTCTACGGGAGTAAAAGGTACCTCAGCAGCTAGCAGGTCAAAGCCTAGGAGCAATACAAAGAAAGATAGGACCTTGCCAGCTAAAAGTGCCTTGAAACAAGTAGAAGCCCATTCTAGGATGAATAAGGCTAATGAGAAACAAAAGAATTGTGTTGATTCTAGTATTAGCTATAAGCGTACTGCAATTAATTCGAATTCTAATACTTCTTGCAAAACTTGTAACAAATGCTTAATTTATGTTAATCATGATCAATGTGTTGTGCGTTCTGAGATGTTTGTGAAGCAATCCCCTGCCACTAAAGTGTGGCGGGTTAAGCAAGTTAAGCAAGTTTGGAAGGCCACATGGAAATTGTTTACCACTATCGGCCATCAGTGGCGACCTACTGGTAGACTATTACCTTTAGGAGATTAGTGGCCTTTAACTAGGAATACTCCACCTAAGGTCTTGCCTACAAAACAATGGAAGCCCACTGGTAGACTTCTCCCATTAGGAAGACAGTGCCCTTTAGTTAGGTCTACTGCTCTTAAGAGTGACAGTATGCCTGCTGATCCACAGGAAACTATTGCTCCTGTAGCATCTAATCTTGCGTGTACTAACCAACCGAACCCCAATTGCAATTGGGGATCCAATGTATCCAAATCTCCATTTTCGCCTTTGTTCAAATGCAGGTTGTACAGATCGGTCTCTGGTATTTGGACTCAGGCTGCTCAAAACATATGACTGGACATCGCTCACGGCTCAGGAATTTCGTGAAAACGTTTATCGGGACTGTTCAATTCAGAAACAACCATTTTGGTGCAATTATGGGCTATGGGGATTATGTCATTGGTGACAGTGTAATTTCTAGGGTATACTATGTAGAAGGACTTGGACACAACATTTTCTCTGTCGGTCAATTTTGTGATTCAGATCTTAAAGTTGCCTTCAGAAAGCACACATGCTTTGTCTGAGACTTAGATGGTGTTGATCTTATTAAAGGAAGTCGTGGTACGAACTTATACACCATTTATGTTGAAGATATGATGAGGTCCTTTCCCATTTGCTTATTATCTAAAGCCTCCAAGAACAAATCTTGGTTATGGCATCGTCGCCTGAATCACTTAAACTTTGGCACCCTCAATGATCTAGCTCGTAAAGATCTTGTTAGAGGCTTACCTCGGTTGATGTTTGAAAAGGATCATTTGTGTTCTGCATGCCAACTTGGAAAGAGCAGGAAAGCTACCCACAAACCTAAGACGATTAACACCATTACGGAAGTTTTACATACCCTTCACATGGATTTATGCGGATCGCTGAGAGTGCAGAGTATAAATGGGAAGAAATACATTTTGGTAATAGTCGATGACTACTCCAGGTTTACATGGGTGAAGTTTTTGAGATCCAAGGATGAGACTCCCGCTTTTGTAATCAATCTATTAAAACAACTTCAAGTCGGTCTCAACAAAAATGTCCAGTTCGTGCGGACTGATAATGGCACCGAATTCGTTAATAAAGATTTGACTGATTACTATGAAAGCGTTGGCATTACCCACGACCGTTCCGAGAACTCCTCAGCAGAATGGCATTGTTGAATGACAGAATCGGACTCTTGTTGAAGCTACTCGGACAATGCTGATATTATCCAAAGCTCCCTTGTTTCTTTGGGAAGAAGTTGTGGCTACTGTATGTTACACCCAAAACCGATCCCTAATACATACTCTTCACAACAAAACCCCATATGAACTAGTGCATGACAAGAAACCGGATCTTTCTTTCCTACGTATATTTAGGGCTCTCTGCTACCCAACAAACGACAGCGAAGATCTTGGAAAATTGAAAGCTAAAGCAGACATTGGGTTCTTTGTTAGTTACGCACCAAACAGGAAGGGTTATAGAATCTACAACAAACGGACCCGACAAATCATGTAAACTATTCACATCACATTCGATGAGCTGACTGAGTAAACGGCTCCTGTACACTCTAGTTTAGGACCCGCTCCTAACCTTTTGACGCCTGGACCTATAAGTTCAGGGCTCGTACCTAATTATGCTCCTATTATACCGTATGTACCTCCCACCAATAAAGATCTGGAGCTGCTGTTTCAACCGATGTTTGATGAATATTTTGAGACTCCAACGGGTGATCATCAGATGCCTCCTATCCCCGCAGCTCCAACCCCGACCATTCCAACCGATCCATCAGTATCTATCTCCTTTGATCATGATGCACCATCAAGCAGTCATTCACCATCATCCTCGGCTCATCAATCATCTTCGGTACATCACGGTGTTGCAACTGAGCATTCTTTTGAAGTAAATCCGTTTGCTGCAACTGAGCACGAACCATTTGTTAATGTGTTCGCCCCAGACCTAAACTCTGAAGCATCATCTTCTGGGGTAATCATGATTACTGCACCCAACCAATCCACTCAACCTCATGAACATCTCCGAAAATGGACCGACTCTCATCCTCTTGATAATATTATTGGGAACCCTTCTTGGCCGATATCCACTCAGAAACATCTTGCTACAGATGCTCTGTGGTGCTTCTACAATTCAGTACTGTCCAAAGTGGAACCAAAAAACTTCAAATCTGCTGTTACTGAAGACTGTTGGTTTTAAGCCATGCAAGATGAAATCCATGAATATGATCGACTGGACATATGGGAATTAGTGCCACCTCCGGACTGTGCCACGATTATTGCTCTCAAGTGGATATATAAGGTGAAACTTGACGAGTATGGTGACGTGTTGAAAAACAAGGCACGTCTTGTGGCGAAAGGATATCGTCAAGAAGAAGGTCTTGATTTTGAAGAATGCTTCGCCCTGGTCGCCAGACTTGAAGCTATGAGAATATTTCTTGCCAATGATGCCAGCAAAAACATGACAGTTTATCAAATGGACGTGAAAATTGCATTCTTAAATGGCGAGCTTAAAGAAGAAGTCTATGTGAGCTAACCAGAAGGCTTCATTGACCCAGATCGTCCACATCATGTCTACCGTCTGAAGAAAGCTCTTTACGGGTTAAAGTAGGCACCTCGGGCGTGGTATGGCACTTTGTCGAAGTTTCTTCTAGCACAAGGATTCTCCAAGGGTATAGTCGATCCAACCTTGTTCATTTGTAAAACAGGCAAACACACTCTTCATGTTTAAATATATGTTGATGATATCGTATTTGCCTAAACCGACCCCAAAGACTGTGACCGTTTTTCTAATGAAATGAGCTCTAAATTTCAAATGTCGATGATGGGTCAAATATCCTTTTTCTTAGGCTTACAAATTTCTCAGAATCCTAGAGGCATTTTCATAAATCAATCTAAATACGCTAATGAGATTTTAAAGAAATTTGATCTTCATAAAAGTAACCTTGTTGACACTCCCATGGTGAAGCGAACAAAACTGGATGAGGACCTCTCAGGGATCCCTATTGACCAGACCCAATATCACAGTATGATTGGATCCCTGATGTATCTCACAGCCAGTAGACCTGACCTTGTTTTTGCTGTGTGCATGTGTGCTAGATATCAATCTAAGCCCACTAAAAAGCACCTTGAAGCAGTTAAACGGGTCTTTCGGTATCTCCAAGGAACCATAAATATGGGTCTTTGGTATCCGAAAGACACCGCCATGGCACTAACAGCATACGCAGACGCAGATCATGCAGGTTGTCAAGACACTCGAAGAAGCACATCTGGTAGTGCTCAGTTCCTTGGTGATAAGTTAGTTAGTTGGTCATTAAAGAAGCAAACTAGTACGTCCATCTCGTCTACAGAGGCTAAATACATTGCGATGTCTGGTTGTTGTGCCTAAATCCTATGGATGCGGTCTCAATTATCGGATTATGGCTTTACATACAATCACATCCCTCTGTATTGTGACAACAAGAGTGCCATAGCTCTATGCTGCAACAACGTCCAGCACTCCAGGTCTAAACACATCGACATCCGACATCATTTCATCAGAGAACAAGTGGAGAAGGGAGTGGTTGAGTTGTATTTCGTGAGGACAGAGTATCAACTGGCGGATATATTCACTAAGGCACTGCCCAGAGAACGATTTGAATTCATTCTCCCGCGGCTTGGCATGAAGAGTATGAAGCCAGAGACACTCAAACGTCTTCAGGATGATAAGGATGAGTAACGTATTTGCTTCAAGTATCCTATGTAAATATGTACATACTCCAACTCAAAAAGAAAATACAAAAATATAAAACCAAAAAAAATCCATAAAAATCAGAAAATAGAAAATACCAAAAATAAGTTTTTCATGACATGTCTTCTGGCATCGATAATATTTACGGCGTTAGAAATGTCATTCAATAATGACACAATGCTGTAAATAAAGTTCGAACATAAGTTTTTCAAATGTTTTTCAAAACATGTCAAAAATGGCTTGCAGTTACTTCGGTCTGCAACCCGGTTTTCAAAATGAGGAAAGATTGTCACCAAAAAGACGGTTGTTCCTAACAACGGGTGATTAAGTTCTCCCGGGCATGGATTACTTTATATCCGTGCATCCTCGATCTAATGTACGCTTTAGTGCATTATTTCTTGATAAAGAAGAGAAGTCTTTTGTTATTCTTATAATTTTTCGTCTATGATTCTTCAGAAAATTATTTGGATTTCACAAGGTGGTTTAATAATGTTTTATGAAAATCAATTGGACTTGGCTTTTCATAAATTTGACACTCAATCAACGACTACATCTCTTTAAATAGAAAACAGGCCATTGATTAAGGACGAGAGTAGTTTTTTATTCAAATTCATGACATATAACGGGCATTTTCAACACATGGTATACATAACTGAGAATGGTTTGATAACTAACGGGGTTATGGTTTAAGGGGGAGTTAAATGTGTGTTAACTCAACAAGGGCCAAATGTGTCATCTATGTGCAATAATAGGGCCTTAAGTGCTAGTTGATGTTTGCTTGCTAGACTTGTAATACAATAAAGGACTAATTGTGCAATTAATGCTACTTAATCAACCCCTTTGTTGCTAGATAACCCGAAAAGAAAAGAAAGAAAAGAGAGAGGGGCCAGTTGTGTCATTATCTGAAAATTGAATCTAGGTACTTAAGGATGTTGCGTTTTGACCCAGTCAAACAAGTCAAAAACTAGTCAAATTTTTTAACTTTTCTCTCAAACACACAAAACAACCTTTGTTGCGATTTGCTTAACTGTCGACCTCCTGTGAGATTTCGTGTTGTGGTAAGACTTGTTTTAATGATTACTATCACCTTAATATGCTATCTCCATAACATCGTGGCCTTAATCTCTTTAAAAATCGTGTTATGTAGATTTTCGTGACTATTCATCAACAAAACTTTGGCTAGTGTTTACGTTTGTGTTTTAGGTGTTGGGATAGCATTAGAATAAACATAGGATGCCTGCTAGATGTATCAATTGAATCCCCAATTGCTTCATTAGGGTCCTTGTGATTTTCGACCACTAGTTGACTTTTTAGTCAAATTCACGCCTGTTTGATGCTTGTCATTGCTTAGGGTTGTTGTTAATACAGTTAGATATTGTTATAGTATGTATAGCATGATATAGCGTGGTCAAGGAAGCCCTAATTTGAATGATTGATTCTGAGTGATAAAACATTCCTGGTTGCGTTTTGGTGTTAGATTCTTGGTTGCGTTTTGGTATTATATTCTTGGTTGCGTTTTGGTATTATCTTCTTGGTTGCGTTTTGGTTTAGAATTTCTAGGTTGCGTTTTGGATAAGAAATTCTAGTTGCGTTTTGGTTTAGAATTTCTAGGTTGCGTTTTGAATAAGAAAATCTAGTTGCGTTTTGATTGATATATCTGATTGCGTTTTGCGATGATAATCCATGTTGCATTTTGGTTAATCTATTTGTTGCGTTTTGTTTATTAATTATCAAACAGGACAAAGCGCAAGTGGTTGCGTTTTGCTCAGAAGACAATTAAAACATTAAAATAATCAAAACCCTATTTCAAATTTTTTTTAAATGGTTGCGTTTTGCCTATTTTTTAATATTATAATGCCTGCGTTTTGATGGCTGCGTTTTGATGTGATTACGTTTTGCTTCCATGCGTTTTGTGTTTTTATCATTAAATATTAACTGCGTTTTGGTCCTTAAATGTACTGTACATTGCGTTTTGCTCAGTGTGACTAATCCATTGCGTTTTGTCTTACTATCCTTGTAAACCGTATTTGGGTCTTGTGGTTTAGTCAGTGTGTTAAGTCGTCTCTTACAAGAGTCAACTTCCGTTGCCTCAAGAGTTGACTTCAACTATTGACCTTCACACATCTAACATCTCCTATCTGTATGCACGTCTTTCTGTGTATGTGACTGTGCAGATATAATGGCTGATGTTAATGCTCCGGTTGAACAAGCACCTGCTTTGGCACCACCCACCCGCACAGATGAACAAATCTTGCCTCGCATTCGTTGGGTGCCAATAGGGAAAAGCAATTGCTATCTGGATGCTGAAAAGTCGCAAAGCAACCCAATCTACAAGATTGCGGTGGACATTCTGAAACATACCAACTTCTTCAGAGCATTTACCGCCTCGTCAACAATACCAGCTATCTATATTCAACAGTTCTGGGATACAATTTGCTATGACAGAACCGACGGGGGTTACAAGTGTCAACTGGATGAGCAATGGTTCAACCTTACTAAAGACACACTCAGAGATGCTCTTCAGATCACACCAGTCAACAACAACAAGGCTTTTTCTTCCCCTCCAACTCAGGATACTCTTATCAACTTTGTTAACGGTCTGGGTTATCCAAAAGAAGTCAAACACTTATCTAATGTCGTTACGAATGACATGTTTCAACCGTGGAGGGCACTCACGACAATCATCAATCTGTGCCTTACGGGAAAGACTTCTGGGTTTGAAAGGCCAAGAGCTCCAGTGTTGCAGATTCTTTGGGGCGTCATCAATCGAGCTCATATGGATTATGTGGAAAGGACTTGGGAAGAATTCACTCAATCCATCCATACCTTCACGGAAGACAAAAAGAATCTGGCACAACACACTCTGGGAAAGAAGAAAGCCACTCTCATTGTGATCCCAAGTGTGAGGTTCACTAAACTGATTATCTTTCACCTGCAACGCAAGCACAAGTTCCATCCAAGACCTGAGTCTCCCCTTCATTTGCCGACTGAAGAACCAATTCTGGGATATCTCAAATTCAGTGCCAAAGGAACCAAAAGGGAAGTGTTTGGGATGCCTATTCCGAATGAACTCATCACTGATGACATTCGAGGAGCAGATTACTACAATGCTTATCTGAAGAAAGTAGCCAAGCATCACAGATATCTTGCTGGTGAAGAAGTTAGTGATCCTGACTCTCCTGCACCAAAACCCGCAAAATCAACCAAACCCAAGATAACCAAGCAAACTAAACCCGTAGCACCTAAAGCAGCAACCAAGAAACCTCAGCCAGCACCAACCAAGCCTAAGGAGAAGAAACGTAAGCAGGATAAGGAAACCACTGAAGCAACACCGCCAGCCAAACGAACTAAAGCTGGGAAGGTGGCAAAGAAGCGAACCCTTAAGAGATCTCAGCAGCTGGTCGATGAGGTTGTTGATGAGGGTATTCCGTTGACTGAACCTGGGTTTGGTGACTTAGAAGCGGATACGCAAAGGGCTATTGAAGAAAGTCTGAAGGATGCTCACGGTGCACATCGGGGTCCTCTCCCACCTGTGGTGTTCAGGGAAACTGATACTGGAAAGTATCAGCCACTTCCAGAGGTAGAGGGAAAAGGAAAGGAGAAAGTCGGTGCTGAACAAGCTGCTCGGGTTCTACTCAATCTTCAAACTCCAAAGAAAAAGAGCCCAACTGAACAATACATCTTTCAGAGACGTACTTCCGCACCAACTGAACCCTCGGGTCATGACGAATCATCGTCCCTGTATGCTGAACTAGGCTTGACTGAAAGTGACACAGAATCAGATGAGGAAGTGCCTCCCGTAGTCAAAAGTGGTGCTCCAGACGAAGGCCAGGCTGGACCAAACCCTGGTAATGATACAGTGTCTCAAACTCTATCAACTCCTGGTGTTCATGTTGGACCAAACCTTGAACACACAGATGCTGAGGCCACTGGCGCTACAAGTCAACCACAACCGGGACAAATGGATGAAAAGTTCACCACCACTGCATACCCTAACATTCAGGAGAATCTTAAGCTGACGGTTGACGATCTGGTGATTCTCGAGGAGCCTGCTAGCTCTACAGGGACGTTGTCTTCTCTTCAACACTTAGCCAAAGACTTCAGCTTTGGCGATCAATTCTTCAATGATAAACCCTCAGAAGCTGATAATGAGAAGACAACAGCAGATACAGAAGCTGAATTAATGGTGTCCGTTACAATTCATCAAGACACCTATGTTATCCCTCCTATGACTTCACCGGTGATTGATCTTGTGTCTGTACCCGATTCTCCCACTGCACATCAGACTTTACCAACCACCACAGCCGCAACTGCAACAACAACAATGACAATAATTCTGACAACCATTCCTCTACCACCTTAGCCACAACAAGTTTACTCAGATTCAATCTTACTCAACCGTCTAGGAGAACTCGAACAACATATCGCGGATTTGGTGGATGCGAACCAAGCATTGGAGGAAAGATTAGACAAACATGGGTCCAGACTGTACAGGTTAGAGAATCAAGACATTCCCAATCAAGTGAGCAAAGCTGTGGATGAAATAGTCACGGATGCTATTGACTGGGCTATGCAAGCACCACTCAGGAAACGCTTCAGAGACCTGCTAGAAGCTGATATGAAAGAAATTCTTCACAACCGAATGTGGGAATCCAAATCCTACCAAACTCATGAAGATCATATGATGCTGTACGAGGCTCTGGAGAAGTCTATGGCCCGAGATAACCGTGACCAGCTCCTGTTCGACTTGGCTGAAGCAAAGAAAAAGAAGAAAAAAAGACAGGGCTCACCCAAAACACCACCTGGCTCTCCACCTCATCCTCCACCTCCTCCTCCACCACCAGCAGGTCCCTCTGGAACTTCAGGAGCCTCTGGCGCTTCTGGGTCATCTCAATCACCACCTTCTCCTCCACATCCATCCAACAATCAGGGTGGTCAGTCTACAAGCACCGCTGCCCCAAGCTCCTCAAAGACGGCTGCTTCATATGGATGACGATACAACTGCAGACGAACAAGCATACTCATCTAGTGGTGAAGACGTTGGACGTGATCATATTCCCACTATAAACTTGAGGCAGAGTTGGTGGAAGCCTCTCATTGAAGACCGACCTACTACACCTGAACCTGCCTGGTCCATCCCATTATCTAATTTAACCGTCCCAACGAACAACTGAGCCTCTGCTCTGAAGTCTACCTATACACCTCCACCAGAGAACTCACTACTTGCTCAGATCGGTGATATGGCAACATTCATGAACTGGTATTGCAAAAAGCAAGGAATCTCTGAACTGACTCAAATGGACCTGGAAGGCCCTGCATACGAAATTGTCAAAGTCTTTCATCCCGACGTAGTTCATCTCCAGTTCCAAATGGAAGAAT
>BQNB010013881.1:0-76280 GCA_026074375.1 Tanacetum coccineum
GAGCATTAGTTGATCCACAGTGATGTTAGGAACATGGAATAAGTTAACTATTTTGAGAAATTTCTCAATGTGTTCATTTGCATCCTCGTTATCCGAACCACTAAATGTGTTTTCTCGAAGCTCCTTAAGAAAAATTCCTTTCACTTCAAATTGATCTTTGTTATCAATTTTAGGTTTAATAACTCCTGATCCATAGTCTGTTAGGGTTTTGCTTATGTATTGCTCCATTGTTTCCACCATTTCTTCCGCTTCTTCTTCCTCCGAGTATTCTTGGTCAGAAAGTAGATTGAAATCAGGCGATCTCAATTCGTCAAGACTTAGAGTCTTGAAGTGTCTCCTTGATGATCGAAATTCTCATTCAGGTTCTTTGTAAGGTGTATATAGTTCGTTCGTAGAACTCCTTGTCATGCACTACCTGAGACAAGGGATAAACAATCAGTAGGATATGTCCCGAAGAAAGGAAAAATTTTGGCACGAAAATCAAATATTTCAGCTTCTGTTCCAGACGATCGATACGTCGTATCCAATGGAAGTGGAGACGCCGTATTAATCTATTAGGATGGATACGCTGTAATGGACAGAAAAGTGGATACGCCGTATCCGATGGAAGTGGATATGCCGTATTCAACTGTCGACCAGAACAGTGTATTTAAGGTAAACAATTAAATGCGCAAACAATTAAACACACAAATATATACAAGCAAACAATTAAAGACAAATATACAAATATCACAGAATATACAAGAATATACACTAGTCTAAATTACACTAATCCTAAGGGTTAGATCTAATCTAATGTTAAAAACAAAAATATCAAATAAAAATCAAGATTAATTTTCACTCCCTGGTAACGGCGCCAAAAACTTGATGTGCTGTCGTTGTATGGTATATTTAAGATGATTTAAGTTTTAAATTTATATTTTGCCGACTAAACAAAAAACAACACTTTAACGGGAAGTGTACCCGATCGGTAGTAGTTTCGTGGTAAGTAAGGTGTCGAACACTTAAAGCGAGGTTAAATCTATCAATTTAATTAATATCTTGATTATCTAATCTATGTTAATTCTATTCTATCATAATCCTATGTTAAACCTATGTCAGTCTAAATCCTAATTCTAATAAGAAAAAGGGGGGTTTTTAGCCTGAGCAACTGGCACGGTTTGGTTGGCGACTACAATCAATTCAAGGCACTGTTACCCACACAAGCTAATTAACAAAAGATAAAAGAGCAGTCGAACCTTATATAAGAATACTGTATTAACCATTATTAATCTGATTAGCACATTGGTTTGTTTATTTAGTGCAATGATTTCTTCTCTCAAGGTGGCATATCATTCTTAAGACTTAGGCGTTACATCATCCTAAGACCTAGACACATTAATTCTATCACAATTAAACCATCCGCATAAAGTATCCTTATTTGTTGATTATAATCTATCTTAGGGATTAAAGCAATGGTGATCTTGTTAAACCCTAGCTTATAGAGACTTTACCTTTTCTAACTATCAAATCGAATCAGAACATTATTTGTTGAATTATCTAGATTCACCTACTAGTCAACATGTTCAATAAACCAAAGGCAATTTCCGTTAACTAGTTAAGCCAAAAGCGTATCCTTAGCACGATTTTAGAAGGACAATACTTGTGATCCTATGATTCTAGATGTATAAATCACTATATGGAGAGCTATCCCGACATCTAGATTACTTGGTCTGTATCACTAGATCCAGTTGAATGATAGGTCACATACAAAAGCACGTAAACAAGTATAAATTGATAAACATAAACAAGCAATTAACGATAAATTAGCGCAATCGAGATATAATACAAAACCAAAACATCATAATCTTCAAAATAATGGCTAAAACCCGAGAGGTATTAGCCTCTTAAAACATCATACATAATACAATGAGTAATTGTTTTAGCCAAGGTAAACTAACCGAGTTAACGAATGATACCAAAAAACGTGAACGATTAACAAAAGTATAAAGAAATTACAAGTTTTTCTTTCTATGGATTGGAATTCGTTGCAAAGACATCATCATGCTCTATTTCTTTCTCCTCTAAAAATCGACTTTTGTGGTTTAGGTATCGAGAATATGATTGAGCATAAACTCGTTTTTGAGTTTTGTATTTTTTAGGTTCTGGAAGTCGGTTCGATACGGCGTATCCAAGGGAATACAAAAGCAATTATTTAGCCAAGGCAAACTAACCGAGTTAACGAATGATACCAAAAACTGAACGATGACTAAAGTATATAGAATTACACGTTGTCTCCTATGGAATTGATAGCGTTTCTCGACCTCTTCTGCTCTTTTTCTCCTCTGAAAATCGACTTTTATGGTTTAGGTATCGAGAATATGATTTTGCGCACTTAAAACTCGTTTTTGAGTTTTCTATTTATAAGGTTTGGAAGTCGGTTCGATATGCCGTATCCAAGGATTAGATACGGCGTATTGGGGATTTCTTGGAGTAGGGACCACGCTTGATATCTTCCAGAATATTCACATACTATATCTTCGATACGGCGTATTGAGATCTTCTGGATACGGCGTATTGGGCTTCATTCCTTTGTGGTCTTTGGTGAGTGCAGGCACGGATACACCGTATCTTCCTTGATGAATACGGCGTATTGGTCTTTAGAATATTAATCTTTAAAATATCTTCATTTAAGCTCCAAAATGTGCGCCTTTTGCTAATATTCACCAAGTACTCCATGATTACTGCAATTCTCAAATATAAACGATTAAGTAACAATTCTTTGCAATAACTACACAAAATGGGTTAATAACATGGGATAAATGATGCTATAAAATAGACGTTATTTGATGTCATCAAACACCCCCAAAAATCACAACACAACGGAATACTACTTGGGGTGCTACTTCATAGCATAAAGTACAAGTTACAGAAAACAACTCTAAGTGAGACGTTTTGAATAGTCAACCATTCGATAATTTTTAATAAATATCAGAGTCACAACAATTCCATTTGCAAAGCAATAGAAAACATTTTTAAATCGTTTGTCTAATGGTACTCAAATTATAAAGCCTTTAAAAATATTTATATCCGCGCGACTCGAATGCTTCCAATGCTCAGCTAGCAAGATAATAACCTGAGAAAATACACGCAAAATGTCAACAATAATGTTGGTGAATTCATAGGTTTAAGTAAAAGCAGTATTGAAATAAATCAAGTGATATATCAGTCAGAAAAGTAGCGTTATAATATTTCAAAGTGTTATTTCTGAAATCCAAGTAGTGATTCAATAAATCAAGTAATTGTCAGTAGTGGACCATAATATTTAAGTAATAGTAGACTACGAAATGAATTCAGTAGTCCAAAACATGTATTATTGCACTAAGCTCATGACACCGAACCTTAACATGCATTACGTTCCAAACCACAGCCTACGAATTACTTCAAATGTTAAATGCGTCAATGGTTATCTAGAAACCACATCCCAGACGGGGATTGTCAATCCCGATAGATCTATCCATAACACTTGCGTTTACCACAATAGCAATTAACGGTTCATGATTAAAAAGGGGACTTAAGTTGCAATAGCGGCACTTAGGAAATAATATGATCTGGAATAGCATACAATTGAAAAACACTTATGTCCTATTTAAAACAATTAATGCGTTCAAAACTCACGGTTTCATATATAGGTATTCAATAATCTTAAATCATGTAGTAAGCAAATCAAGCTTTAGCAAGTTCATGAGTAAACAACCATGTATTAGAAGTCATGTAGTAAGCAAGTAAAAGCTTTAGTAAAATAGTCATGTAACGCTTATGTAGTAGAAATTAATGAGTTTACTTGGTAAAACGAGCATGTATTCTCACCCCGAAAACAATTTATGAAAACCATTAAAAGAGAAAAGGTGGGGCTATGAACTCACCGAGAAGCAACGAAGTAGTAGATACTGAAGTTAGATCAAGGATGGCGTGAAATCACGGTCGCCTAAGTATCACCTAGAAAGAATGGTGACTTAGTATAAAGAAATAAAATGCACACGACGAAGACAACCAAAAGACACAATAAAGAAATCATGATCATGATATGGCGTTCTAATTTCCTTTAACCAAGTGAGAATTATCCAAACATCCCTTTAGGACCTGATCTAATATACGTTCAAGTATAAACCCACTTATACTACTTATTTACCCGTTTCATAAAATCGATTATACTCATTAAACCGTTTAAAGTAATTCGACACTATACAATTATGCACTTATGCCGACTTAATGGACCTATATCTCAAAATCCGTAATAGGTATAAACGAACGGTTTTTGCCTCAATCAAGCTTAATGAACCTAGTTTACTAATGTTATCAACCCAACACCCCAATGTATCTAGAACTTAAGTGAAATGACCAATTTACCCCTAAGTACACAATCTGAGTTTTGGAAGCAATTTCCCGTTTCACCTTTTTGATCATATCTCACAATCCATAACTAGTTAAAACCTCATTCAAAAGCTTAAATTTAAGTCTTTCAATTATCTACAACTTTTAGTTTTAGAAAAACAATACCTAGGTTCAAAATTTTTAAGATATATTCGTTTGAAAATCTGGGCACAATTTCTAGTTAGTTTTGCCATTTTGATCATAACTCATTCATCCGGAATGGTTACGGCTTTATCCAAAGAACCACATGGTACTAATATGTTGTACCCTTCACCCATTAAAAAACCCAGTAGCCTCCAAGTCAAATAAAATTTGTTACAAGCCTAACTATCTGTATTACAAAATCTGAGTACACACTAAGTTTGTTTCTACGGTTTTGGTCGTATCTCGACCATTCGGAAGAGTTGTTATTCCATCCAACTCACCACTAGGTCCTGAGATATTAAAATATTCATTCATGTAAATAAACAGTAGGCTTTAATCAAAATTATTTTATTATATCACAAACTATCTGCATAACTAGATTCAATGACCCATTTTGACTAGTTTCACTAATTTGGGCGTATCTAACTCATCCGGAGGAGATACGACTCCATCCAATTCACCATATGGACCTGAGATTATAATCTATCCATTTATGTAAAGATACTGTAGGCTATAAGCCAAAAATATTCTATTAACACCCAAACTATCTGTAAGTCACTCGTTTGGACTAGTTTTACTAATTTGGCCGTAACTTGGTCATCCGAATGACTTACGGCTCCATCCAAAGCACCACTTACACTTTGTATGTTACTATACCTAACAAAGTCATAAAATCATAGACCTTAAGCAAATATATTTCGACAACCCTCCAACAACCTGCTGTCCTATTTTACCAATCTCAATCCGCTTCCAAAATCCAATCTAAACTAATTTATAACCATCCTAAGCTACTACCTGTCGCCATATCACTTTCATAATCATCCAATAATATGATTGCATCATATTTTTCAAAAATCAAACAAATTAAATAACTCATAAAATAAAAATAACAATTAACATCAAGAATGGTTTAAAAGAAATACTTACAACAATAACGGGAGCAAAGAAAATTGATTAAATGAAACCCTCTTTGTGTTTCCTTGTCTAGCCGAAACCAAACACACCCAAATTAATCAAACCTTAGACTTTTATTAATCAAATCTTGTAATAACACTAGTATTCACCCCCTTTAATCTTTGATTACACCCAAGATCATTATAATTACCCAAAATCAAGGAAATCTTCAAAAACTAAAAATCTTGAATAAGTCTTGCATGGTTGATAAATCTTGAAAAGAATGATGAAGATTAGTAGGTAAGTGATTTAGGAATGATTAGAAGTGATTATTGAATTTTTGGAAATGGTTTAGTTGATGTTGTTGTTGGTTCGTCGATCACAGAGAGCAAAGAGAGGGAGAGACAACCAATTTTTTTGGTACTGTGTTTTTAATGAGTCGTGGTTGATATCAATCAAACTCTTTATATAGCAAAGAAAAAGGAATGTCTAGTTATTTTCAAATGTAAAAAATGTAGGATGTTTGTTTGGGCTTAATTAGCCGACCAAAGGCGGGGGGGATTGGGCTTTGGTATTTGTTTTATTATCAATTTGTACTACACTAATTTGGGCTTAAACATTTATTTAAAATGTTAATAAGTGTAAAACACTAATTTTGACACGGTTTCAGTAAAAACACAGGAAGAGTAGTAAAATACTAGAAATAAAATAATTGGCTCCCGAAATAAAAAAATATGAAATTTCTAATTTCTTAGGGAGATTAACGGATAAAAATCCTAAGCACGGCTCGTGAATAGCCAAAATGGCTATTTTTACTAAATCGGCTAAAAAGTAAAATACGAAATTTTTATTCAAAGATGGAAATAGGAACGGATTTGAGATTTAAGGTCGATCGTAAAATACGAGATGTTACACCTATAAATCCGTTTAAGTTCCATCAACACATCAATTAGACAAGTTTTATAATTAAACAAATCACAAGACAAAACGTGGAATCATGCATACAATCTTAACCAAACATTCATAATCAAGTCAATATCATTTTTTCACAAGTATAAAAAATCACTCCATATTCATTCCAATAGTCATAAAACACAACTCAATCATAACGTTCATCATATCAAAGTCAGAAAGCTTCTGTAAATTCATAACACGGATTATACCTAGCCGAATAATTACACAAGATAACTTAGTAGGGGTGAGCATGGTTCGGTTTGGTTCGGTTTTTGTATAAAACCGAAACCGAACCAAAAAATTTTGGTTTTTGATTTTTAAAAACCATTCGGTTTCGGTTTTGTGTCGGTTTGGTTTTTCGGTTGTCGGTTTATTTTCGGTTTGGTTTTTCAGTTTCTATACGACTTATCGAGCTTTGCTTTTGTGGAATATACCATAAACTAACACCTTCAAAGCTTTAAAGAAACAATCCAAATAAGAAAAACCAAAGACACAACAATAATAATAAGAAACAAATGATTATATAAACCCTTAAAAATTATTTATGTGTTATAAAGCAACACAATAACAACGATAAAAACCTAATAAACATAAAAAAAACTCATAGAAGAGAACTTATTATGTGTCATAAATGACATGTACAAGAAGTATATAAAACAAAGAGTAGTTACTCGACATGATATAGTTAATCTAGCGGAGCATATTTATCGACCTTTAGCTTCAATCACAACTTATTTTTGTTCCCATGTTTATAAAGATCGGTTCGGTTTATATCGGTTTTATTTTAATGCTAAAACCAAACCGAACCAAAAACTTTGGTTTTTCCAAAATCCAAAAACCGAACCATCGGTTTTTCAATCGGTTTTGGTTTTTTAGGTTTCGGTTCTTCGGTTTTTTTCGGTTTAGGTTTGGTTTTTCGGTTTCATGCACACCCCTATAACTTAGAACTTGGATTTAGAGCAATCCAAATGCCTCCAATCAACCAAAAACACCAACTCCAAAGTACCAATCAGCAATCAAGACTCTCACCCACATTCTTGCCTTACTCCTAGAAATCTCAGGGGTGTTCTAGCCTTTTGGGAGAATATTTAGGGTTTCTTTTAACCTTTGTCAAGGGTTAGAAGATTGTCTTTAGTTTGAAACCCCAATGGCTATTATATAGGCTAGACACAGGCTTTGAGAGCAAGAAAACGTAGCTGAAATGATTAGACTCCCATCATTATTGACCATTAACACAACAATTAGTGACAATTTTGTAACTGGAAAATCAGTCAGCCGGGTGGCTAGACCACAAGCTGGGTGGCACGTTGGCGTTGGCCAGCCGGCCGGCTGGAACATATCTCCTAAACGTATTTTTGCGTTTTTGTTGATTTTTTCTTCCCGGTTGCTTCTCTTTTGGTTGGGTTGACCCATACAACTTATATCTTGTTAAAACACTTGTTCTTGGGCTGTAATGGGCCTCCAAACTCGATATCAAACCTTCACTAGTCGAGAAATCTTCAAAAGCATCTTTCTTTACATTTTCTTCTTCTTTCCTCGTCCTTTTCCGTCTTGGCTAACCTTAAACAGATAAACTTCACTTTGCATAATATTAGTAATAAAAGTTCGCCATTTAGCCAAATAACTTATATAAACCACAATTAACACTTCAAAAAACATACTCGATTTGAGTGTTATTAAATTCTCCCACACTTAAGCTCTGCTCGCCCTCGAGCAGGTTTAGCTTTAGAGATCAGAATTTTATTCCAACAACACATCAATCATGGTTCACGAAAAATATAATTGCTCTAATGAAGTACAATCGTCGTTTAAAATTTTTTATGCGAACTTCTGACAATACCAGAATGATTTTCGAACTAGATAACATAACTAAGCACCTCACGAGTAAGAAATTTGGATTTTTAAATTCACTTAACACTCAAATTTTAGTTTGGTAGTGTAAGCTGATCACTCTTTGCTCCATCATGATTTCGTGTCATACCATAAGCTTGTACAAGTATCAAAACAATCCGATGGGGCATGAGCACTCGAAAAATCTATCAAAGGTACTTTTATTGGGTTAGGCTTTTGGGTTAATAAGGGTTGTGCTTTAGACATGGGATATTTTGGTTTGGCTCTTCAAACAAAAAATAAAGTCAAGTCTAAAATTGCTAGTCACCACAAGCCAAATAAAATGATTACATACCCGATCTTCCTTCTTAATCGATCACCAGTATCACGTCTTATCACACTGGCTACTCGATACACCAAAATTACTTCTTCTTCCTTCATCTTCGTAATTTATAGCACATTGGCTATATATATATATATATATATATATATATATATATGCCAACAAACTCCGTCGCCCCCTAACACTTTGATGAGCATACACTCACACAAATGACAAATAAGAGTAGCTACCTCCTTCTTTGTCGGAATGCACTCACAAAAAAAATTGGTCAACAAGTAATCATCAAAAACATGCCATTCATACCAAGTAACTAGCAATCCATAGACTTAACTACGGGTTAGGCTAAGGTTAAAGGTGTATAATATTTTATTGAATTTTCAAAATGAACGGGATGGCTCAAAGGTGTACTAATTGTATCTAGCACTAAAAGTGAGTGCTAAAAATAGGCCCATAAGAGTGGTTAATTAATCGATGTGGCCAGCTAAAATTAGTTGATATAAACGGATGGCCATTTGGTGTAAATCCTAATTTTCCTTTATCATCTAAATTTACCATAATCACACAAGCATGATCTCATTACGGAAATATAATGCATAACAAGCACAAGTTCTAGAATCGAGTCAATCACCGGCACACTCATAGCAAAAATAGAATCAAGCATAAAGATGCTTATCATACAAAATAGGCTTCAATTCCTCACAGATTTAGGTAATGGCTATAAATGTGACATCAAATGTTATCGATCCTAAAATGGATTGCCCAAATAATCGGGATATGTCAAAAACTTCAAATAGCCTCTTTTATTTGTTGGAATGATTTAGTTGTTTTTAATATATATACCTTACGTGTGAAAACAACTAAATTCTCGAGGGCGGCACTTTATCCCTAAAAATTTAGAAATAATACTAAAAACTGCACCTAATATTGTACAATTTTTTTTTAAATAGACCATTTTTCCTATTTACTTCCCTCCCCACACTTAAGTTTTGCATTGCCCTCAATGTAAATAAGAGAACTTCAAAGTAAAGGAAATGAGAAAAATTAGGATGAATGATACTACCCGGATTAAATACGCACCTTTCGTATGTGGTTTGAGTATGCGAATTGAGTTTCCCCGAAACTCGGTTTTGATAAACCACCAATACTTCCTGTATATCAACCCTCCAAATACAAAAAAATACTACAAATACTTCGACACAATATAATAAAATAAAAACATACTAAATCTCCAAATTAACATAAAGTACTTAAAACATAAATTAAATATCCAACGAAATAACATAGTAATAATAATAATATTATCCGACAACATTAGAGTTTAAGAATCAAACTCAATCACACGATCAATCCTCCATATCATCATCACTCTCCACACAATCTTTGATATGCACTATTGGATCGCTCATATAATCGTCATCATGAACTCCTCTGGACGATCCTCCTACATCATAACTTGAACTAGGAATAACTGTAGTTCCTTCAAATGACCCATCACCCGATGATCCATAATGACTTCCTTCATGAGATTTATTACTCATATCGGGATGTGTGGATAAGACACATAGGGGTAAGGATATGGTGGAACACTTGGCAGTTCATAAGTGGGATATGCAAAATTGGCTTGGTCGGCTAAATGATGAAGAATAGGCATGGAATGCTTAAGCATGTAGTTGTTCCTAATTAGCATTGAATCTCTCCAAACATCCTTATGATCAATCTCATTCAAATTAGCATTCCAATCACCCAACTCGAGTTTAACCCACTTGGTTCTTGTCTTTGATCCCTCGCTACTCTAGGTGGTTATGGTAAGAGCATTGATCTCAACAAAGTTTGGTTGACCAAGTTAAGCTCACTCACCAATATCTTAGTAGTCTATTTTTCACATTCAATTAGTTCAGAACACTTCTCCACTTCTCCATTCATAAGGTACCCCAACAACTTTGCAATCTTGGTCACATAATAACCTCCAAAAATATGACTATTGTCCTTAAGCCTCGGAGCATGTTTACAAAGATGTTCGACTATAACCCAAGCCAAATTGATACCATGTGATTCTTCCAATGCACTCATCATCCACAAATCCCTCTTTTGACATCTTTTCTAACTCCTTAGCTTATGAACTAAAGCTCCAACAATAAGCCTATGCACAACTCGCATAAGTGGTTCCTAAATGAGTGACATCGTTCGGTTTGTCCCAGTTGGCTTCCCAATCTTTCTCTAATACGCATTGTGATCAAAAAATTTGTCATCAATCTCCAATTTGCTAAAATATGTAGCAAACAACCGATGATCCAATTCAATTTCCTCTTATAATCCCAAAAGAACCGCAACCTTTGGTAAAGTAAACACATGCTCTTATCCATATAACCTAAACCAAACACACTTCTCCGTCATTAACTTAGTTTTATCAACTTCTCTTTCAAAATACATTGTAGAGAAAAACTCTAAACACCATTCTGGATACACATCATCTTCAATAGAAAGAGCTCTTTCCCATGAGTAATCTACAAATACATCTCCATCATCATGAAGGTACTCCATCTTCATCAATTCTTTCAAAGTCTCATCAAAACTATACACATAGAACATGGTCCAATCGGCTACTCTTGGTGTTTCAATGCTCTTTTGTTGAAACTTAGATAACCTTTCACAATAAGCATGCCTTTCCATGAATGGTAAATCTCGCCGCTTCAAATTAGCATTCGTGACTGGTTGCAATGTGTAGTTGATTGTACCCTTATTATTCCGCTTTACGTATTTTGCAATAAGTGGATTTGGGTGTGAACTCGGTGTAGCTTTCTGCAAACATAACAAATATGAGCATAAACAAGCATATATAAACTAATAAAACCTTACTCGAAAGTCCCTAATGTGTTGGTACAAAAATCAAAAAGGAAAGGGGGTCAGCAGCAACGAGCTACACGGCTAGCATTTCAGCCGGCCGGCTAGCCTTATGTCGCACCAGCAGCCACTCGACTGCTTGCCCAGCCGCCTGGCTGGCGAGTTCTGTCAAGCCGGTTTGGCGTGGGTTTTGCATCCGATCATTTTCCTTACTTCCTAATTAATTCCAACTCTTCCTAATGCTCTATGGTCACTTCCATTTGTGTTAAAACTACTCCTAAATGCAACTAACTTTTTCTAAATTGTTTCGCCAATTCCGCCAAAAATCACCTAGCTTTTAACTAGCAAAAAACTAAAATGGGTGATCCATACAATCAACCTAGCATCTCCTAGATACTAAAAATCAATCATACATCATATTAGAATCTATATCTTTTCACACAAACGAATCAAAATTCATCCTACCAATTTTCAGATTTTTGGATGGCTACCATTCGATCCACAATAAACCAATCACTCTAATTCTTTTTGCAATCTCATCTCCTAACATTTACTCACTTAATCCTAAAACGAATTGGTCTAATTCAAAATGAATCAAAATCCCCTAATTTTCGACCTAGAATTAAGAACACGAATTAAACACTTAAATGATTTGAATTAATGAAATTACTTACCCTTTTTGGAGCCATTGATGATCCACAAACACTTCCCTTGTTTGCAATTAGATTAAAAACATGAATTTGATGATACCAAGAGAGTAGTATGTGTTTTGTTTTGAGTTTTTTTTTTGAATTTTTGAGTTTTATAGCAAAATCTAGCCGGGTGGCTTCTTTTCTAGCCGGACAGGCTGAAAAATGGTGCTTTTGCACTTCATTGTTTTTCATCCTAACATATTGGTCACCACTCGCAATTTGTTTTTGGGTGAAAACATCCCGAGTTTGAACGTTCTTTCCTAATTTTTGCAAATTATCACACACGACATAACATACCATCTTGATGGTGTCGAATAGTAATAAAACTATAACTAATGGAAAAATAAATAAACCTCAAACTTAGATTAATCATAACCAAAACCATAACCAAACATGACCCGAACAATTCTAAACCGACATCATAACCTATTCATAACCAGATTACCCCAAAAAGATAAATTGTTTTAATTTAAAAGTGAGGATGCATAAATTAAAAGAGAGAAAACATCCATACACATGCTTGGTACCTTTATTTATTCATTCATCACTTTTTCATTTGTCGGCTGAATTGATGACCCCTTAGTCAGGAAATGTAAAATTTAAGAATGTCTCCAAGTGAACTTTACCGAGACTTTATCTTGTTTCCTTTGTCTTGAATCCTCTAGTGAACTTTCGTCCACTTGGCGTAATCACCTCAAACTTGGCGTGCCATGCCCCGTCACCTTCAATCTTCTTGTACATCCCTTAGGCCTCATTTTCCCAATTGCGGTGTTTTTTCATTGAAACGAAGAGACCAAAATTTAATTACTTTTTGAAAAACAATCATATTTTAAAATGATTAAATAAGCTCCATTGAGAAGCTCTGTTCCATCTCTTTTCTATATCCAAAAATGAGGTGCTACTAACTGACTTAGGATTACCATCCTCATCACGCCCAACCTCAAAACAACTAAGCCAATCATCTTCTTCATCAATCTTAAAATTTTCTAAGTACGCCTTGGCTCTAGGTTTTGGAAAATAGGTGTGATGAATAACTCCATTGTCAATGTTCATAGTACCACGCCCCATATCAATAACCGCTCCATAATTTCTTAAAAATGAGCTTCCCAACAATAATGATAGTTCTTTGTCAATCGGGATGTCCAACACTAAGAAGTCAACCAAGTAGGCTTGATAACCGATTTGGATGCTAACGTTTCACACTTCCCCTATGGCCTTGGCTTGAGTGTTGTCAGCCATAGTGAGGTTTGAATTATAAGGTCTAGGATCACACAATCTAAGGTTCTTGTATAAGGTAAAAGGAAACACACTTACACTTGCCCCTGTATCTGCTAAGGCGTTCATTTGGACCGTCCCATTTACACGAACTGGTAACACGAAATTCCCTGAGTCACACATCTTTTTTTGGCAACCCATGCTCAACTATCCTAATCTTGTCTTCTTTACCAAATTCATTGTTGCTCAACCTAGCATGACCCATCATAACCTCATCGAGCTTCTTCCTATAAGTCATGTAATTTTCTAATACTTCCAAGATAGGTTTTGACTCCTCCAACTCTTTATACTTTCTATCCAAAGCTTCCTTAATCTTCTCCTTTTGCTTTTGAGAGAGTGGGTGGTAAACGGGTTGTGGTGCAATTAAGGAGAGTGATGTGATTTCTTCAATCTTTGAAGGTGGTGGTGGTGTAAGTTTGTTAACATTATGGCTCTTGTTCAGGCTAGCCTTTCCCATCTTCACTAGCTCTCCACTTGTACTTCCAACCTCATCCATAGTCTCAACTAACTCTACCAACAAAGCATCAATGTCCCTTTCTTCTTCTAGCATAGTGAGATGAATCCTCATCTCTCCTAAACCAAAATCCACCTTGCACTTTGTAGTAACTAAGAAATCTCTTCCAAAAAATATCGATGGCTCTCCTTCGTTAGCATATCCTATCACAACAAAGTCAACTAGAAAAGTAAACCCATGGATTTCCACACGAACTTCTTTCACCATCTTCCTTCCAAAATCACCATAATCAATCCTAAGAAATCCTAGCTTATCTAACATTTCTTCCGTCATATAGTTGTGAGAATCCACCATGTCCAACTCCGTGTCTCAAGCTCCTTGGCCATCCACACCGCAAGATGTAGTGAACCTCATAAATGGCTTACTAAAGGCACAAGGAGGCGCCTTAGTAAAAACAAAAACTATGTGCTTCTCTGACTCAATCACAACACAACTCTTTTTTGCTCTTTTCAACCTTAACCTTCCTAGCTTCCAATGAATCACCATCATCCAAGAAATCCTCAAGGTTGTTCAAGTACTCAGAAACCTTACTCAAAGTGTCCATCCCTTAAGCAAATATAAACTATAAAACAAACATAGAACCATAAACCAAATTATTAGCTTTCGGGTTAGTCATAATCAATGAACCACTTAGCTTTAATGAAACTAAGATAAATAAGCATTTTGATATTTCCAGAACTGAACCATAACTTGCCAACAACTAAAAACAAAAGATCACAAATTTCGCCCTTCCAGTGTAAACGAGCCGGCCGGCGCGGTATCTAGCCGCCCGGCTGGCTGCTCGACGCACCCAATGGGTGTTTCAGCCGATCCGGCTGCTGGTTTAGCCGCGCGGCTGGATCGGTCTGACACTAAAAAAATTATATATATATTTTTCCTAAAATGGTGATAAGATTTTTTTAATAAAAAGACTAGCTCTAATCTCGTAACAAAACTATTAAAAAATTTATTCCAATGATTTTTATTAACAACAAAGCAAGAATTAAGAATGTAATGAGCACAAACAACAACATTTTAACACATATCCATTAAGAACATAAATATTTCACTGATTTATTTTAACACAAGGCAAACGCACCACAAAACAAGCATACGAAAACCAACAATACGAGCATAAATTTAAAACTAACAAATTAAATCACACACGATATTTCTAACAATCAAAACATCCCTAAACATTCATAAGAACACATTCGTAAACAAATAAACAAGCACTTAATCTATAAAAATCATAAACAAAAACTTTTTTTTACTTCGAGGGCACGGGCCGGCCGGCTCGGCATCTAGCCCCCGGCTGGCTGCACCTGCAACTGCGTTTTTATTTTAAAACTACAAATTTTTTACAAAACATTTCTGCTACCCATTTGTAATGATTAAAACATGAAAAGAACACAAGTCCCCAGAAGCGGCGCCAAAAACTTGATGCTTGGTAGCGGGTGCAAGTTTTACATTTATATTCACGATTTATAATTCTACCAAAATTGCATACGAGCAACTATACTCGTTCATTCATAGTAAAGTTGAGTAAGTCTAGTTCGTTCCACGGGACTTAGCGATAATCATTACATAGTAGCGAAATAAGCAAATAGGTTGTCACGATCCCTATTACTTCTAAATTCGGAAAACACTTCATACTAAATTCATTCATTGTAAAAACAATACTTGTGCTAAAAAACTATTTTATTGATATGAGAGTTTGGTTTGTTTGGTTAAAACATGATTGTATGACTACAAAGCTTTTTAATATGGTTTTGATCCATGGTGTATTTCACAAAAAACACATATATCTTAGGTTAATGGTTAGCCCTCTCGACCTATGAACACCATTACTACTAAGCCATTTTTAGTTCTATTTTCTAGAAAATAATGTTTATGTCGAGTTGTTTAAACGAGTCCTTTCGACCTATACTCGAGTTTAAATCATTACAAGCCTTTTTAATATGTTAATTTGATGGGTGTCAAGCATCAAAAACTCTTACTAATTTTTTCACTAATTTTGGGAGAATGAGAACATAACCGGAAATCCTTTCGGCCTATAAATCCGTTTAAGTTCCATCAACACATCAATTAGACAAGTTTTATAATTAAACAAACCACAAGACAAAACATGGAATTATGCATACAATCTTAACCAAACATTTATAATCAAGTCAATATCATTTCTGCACAAGTATAACAAAATCACTCCATATTCATTCCAATAGTCATAAAACACAACTTAATCACAACGTTGATCATATCAAAGTAAGAAAATCACTCCATAGTCAATATCATTTTTGCACAAGTATAACAAAATCACTCCATAGTCAATATCATTTTTGCACAAGTATAACAAAATCACCACATCTAAAACATTTTCTTTCACTTTTACCATAACCATCATTTCTACTTCTTTGGAATGTTTTTCTATCGCCTCGTGGTCGTCTTACAAATCTTCCTCGTCTCTTGAATAATTTCTTGAATTCTTTTACTGCCATAGCTACTCTCCGTCTTCACTATCGGAGCTTGAGCTATCTTCATCACTTACTTCCTTTTTCACCTTTAATGCAAGAGATCTACTTGTTCTTACTTGCCTTTGACCGTTTCAAAATTCTTTCTTTTTTAACCTCCTCTTCATAAAAAACTTTCAAGTGTTCAATAAGTTCTGTCAAGAGGTATGGTTGTTAGATTCTTTGTGATTTCTTCAATCGTGTGACTTTTTGCGCGTCATTTTGGATGTAAGTCCTAAAAAATTTCCTAACATAAATCTTGGCAAGAAAAAAAAACCTTCATCAAGTGCTTTTTGGACGATTAATAATAGTGTTAAATATTGCACAAGGCCATTTATCTATTGATTCCTTCTGAAATCGTAAATTGTTCATATGTAGAACAAGAAGATCTTATTTTGTTAGCTGTTGACTTGATTTATTACATTGATGAGTGATTAACAAAGCTATCCCAATTTTCTTTGCCGGTTAGGCATTAAAATTCTTTGTATTCTTTTTCGTGGCAAATGCATTATAAATTACCTCTTTTAGCTTTTTTATTTTAGCAAGTTTCTTTTAAGATCATCATTTTGTTTATGAAAAGGTACAACTTCATCCTTTTTAGTTTCAGGATTATTTTGAATAGGGAGAGTAAGTCACCATCGGTAACTATACATGCCAAAAGATCTAGATCTGTTGATTTCAATAAGTTTTGATCTATTTTTCCACTAATTAAATCCATCACTATTCAAATAGTGGTGGACTTTGATAGATTGCCCTTCTAATATTTTCGATTAATAGATAAATTCAAGTTTTAAAATACAATTTATTTTAAAAATCTTGTTTAGCGTGGCTCTTGATACCAATTGTGGAAAACTAGAAGGGGGGTTGAATAGTTTACCGCTTTTTAATTTAAGGTTTTAAAGTGTCGTTAAAAATTCTAGATCGATTTTATGTGAATTCATATACTGGCCACAAAACAGATCATAAACAATATACATATCTAAACAATTAATAATATAGTTATGAGAAAGTAATGCAAGACAAGAGATATGAGTAAAAACAATCAAACCACATCGCGAGGATTTATAGTAGTTCGGCAACGAAGCACCTCTTCGCCCTACTTCACTCCCCGAGCACCTAACTCGAGAGTTTTATTCACTATGTCAACAAGCTCCTTTATGGCGGAGAAAATCGTACACAACGTTGCTTACACCGATTTACGACACAAAGCTAAATGTCGAGTTCTAATCTTAGTTAGAACCAATCTATCACAACACAACTTCACGACTTGTTCACGACTTCACAACTTCAGGACTTCTTCACAAACTTCAAAGGAACTTCTTCAACACACACTAATTATATCACAATACCTAAGCCACTTACTCGTAAGATCACTACGAAATATCACTATATTACAAAGATCGCCAAGATCTAGCAACTACACAACTTTACAAAATTTACAAAAGATTTACAAGTTATGATATGTAATGCAATAAGATTGAACAACATACAAAGGTGTAATACATCTTCACTTGATGATAGAAGTATTCTTCTCTTGCACTTGAGTAATTGAGCTTTGATCACTTGGAAACAAAGCTTTATGATTAAATGATCAAAGGATTTTAGAGAGGATATGTGGGCTGTTTTGGGCAGAAAGAATAAGTGCAAAAGGTGAGAAAATAGTGGGAAAAAGTCCAGTATTTATAGGACAGACTGGGGGAGCGTCTACCTAGGGGCGGTCCCCTTAAATAGGTGGGCGGTCCCCTTAAAATTAAGGGGGCCGCCCGTGTATTTAAGGGGGTCGCCCTAGGCTAGGGCTTCCCCAGTTTATCTTTTGTGTAGGGGGAATTTTTTGGAAATTTTTAACCGTTTTAGGTCCGAAAATTTGAATTTCAAAATATTTATTTTTAATAAAACATTTCTTTTAATTGTAGAAAATGTTTTGTAGTATTTATAAAAATTTATAACATTTTATAAAAGTTTGAGGTTGAATAAGATTTCCGCTTGATCTTAAAATACATTAAGCATATATTTTTTTCATTTCATACCTTTAATGTGATATAATTTATCGAATGAAAATTTTCTACTTTATTCTTGTTTACGTTTAATTTTACATTGAACGTTTTTATATTTTGTGATTGTCAAAACGTAAAGATGTGAAAAATATTAATAATGTTTTTAGGCATTATATTTTGTTAACAGTTTTATAAAACTATTTTTATAACTTTAAATCTTACAAAACTCATAACTCCTTCATTTTAATTCCGTTTTTAGAGTTCTTTATACCTACGGTTTTCTATTGAAATGATCTATCATCATAAAATATTTATATATTTTTATCAGTTTCGAACAGTAACAATGTTTAGAAAATAAATTTTATAAAAACACTTTTATATATTTAATTATCGTAATCTCGTAAAATTCATAACTCCTTCATTATAGCTCCGTTTTTCGAGTTCCTTATATGCACGGATTCCTCATGAAATGTACTTTTTAAATCAGTAGAGTATATTATTTATAAAAATTCATAGTTAAAAATATGTACAAACTTTTTAAATTTAGGTTTTATAAAATTTGTTTTATAAACTTTTGACATAATTAAATTATTGCAAGTCCTCTAATTTAATTAATAACAGATCTTGTTTATACTTTATGTCCTCAATATTATGGTCCTCATTCATGTCCAAATAAAATGTCCAAATAACATGTCCTCATAATTATTTATGTGTAAACTTTATAAATAACTTTTAATAATTAATTTATCAAATAACTTTATAAATAAATTTACACTTATATAACATCATTTCATCATAGATAAATGTATATTCAAACTATGTTCATGTTTGTTTTATTTTATAAGCATATAAAATAAATCCTAGATGGTGATTAACAATATAAAAATTATATAAATATGTAAATGAATAATTAGAAAAGATTAGGGTTTATGTTAGACCTTAGGAGAATGGATGAAGATGATACACAAATCAAACCCAAGTATTTAACCCTAAATACTTATCAAGAAACCCTAATTATATCTTGAAAAACCCTAGTTTCTTCTTTGAATAAACCCTTGTTAAATCAATACCCAAGCTTCCAAATCACCTTGATATTCCTTAGATATTACCCTTAATGACACTAGTATACTTATAACATTTGTAAAATAAAAACTATGGAAACCCTAATGATAAATTTTAAGCCATGAGCTTTTAATAAGAGGGGAGGGTTTATGATTTTTCTTGCTAGTGAATTGTATATGTATAAGTCTTACCTTTAGGGCTTCTATTTATAATGCAAGTGTAATCTAAACCTCCTAGCAAAAGAAGGGATTTTAGAAGTGGTTTTATGGTATGGGTACAACTGTGTAAGGTGTTCTCCTCCTCCTTAGGAGGGGGGCATGGCTAAGTGTGCAAAAGAGGGGACAAGAGAGTCCTTGGTATCTTGATGAAAGGTCTTGGTAGTTATGGGAAGGTAGGAATTAATTTGATATGACTTTAGTGGGGAAATTGATTTATCTTTGTGTTTTATTTCATGTATAACCGGCCATATGGGTTTATAAGTGTAGGATGATTTAATTTTTGGGTATTGGGTATAAAAGTGGGTATTTGTTGAAGTATAGATAGGTATTGGTGCTTATGTGTATGCATAAATGTATTTTATTGCGAAACGTAAACGTTTTATGTAACCGATAAAAATAACATATGAAAAGTTATAAATTATCCTCGTAATAATTATATAACATTTGCTTTACGTAAATTTTTATTTGTTTGATGTCTGTTTTCGTTGAATGTTGATTTTTAGTTTACGCGATTTAACTAAATGATAAAAATTAAAAGTAACCGCGTAAAACCCTAAAAATAAATAATGGAGAGTATTGAGTCAAAAAATAACCTGAAATAACGGATTGTTACACAATCAATGGTGGATGTTCCAATTACTCAAGCAAAACCGGCTGAACAGAGACCTCCACCAGTTGATACAACCATGACACTAATTCCAAATCCAATAACTGTTTCACCAACCCAACCACCACAAACACAACCAAAAAGAAACAAACTTAAGAGAATCCTCAAGAAGTCAAAGAAACCAAAATCTCAAGTTGATGTTGGTGAGCTAGACAACAGAGTCGCCAGACTTGAGAAGAAGGTTCATGCAATGTCCAGTTTCAATCTTCTAGATGCAACTGATAAGTCTGTTAAAGCTCATCTGAAGAATATTCTGCCAAAAGATATTCCTAACTTTAGCAAGATCAAGATGGAGAAAGCTAAGGAGAGCATGCCAAAGTACTCAACATCACCATTTGATCAAGCGGCTCTTGATGAATTTAAGCAGAAGGACAAGTTGTTCCAGATGATGAGTAAATCCAGGTCTTACACCAAGCATCCAGCAAATAAAGCTTTGTTTGATGCTCTTGCATTATCATTAAGTGTGGATGAAGACGAAATAGAAAAGGAGCTAGAAGAACCACTGTTCAAAAGAAGAGATGTCATAATGATCAAGATCAAGATCCTTCAACAGATCCATCCAAAGAGAAGAAAAATAGTATGTAGAAAGATTCAGAGTCTTCCAAGAAAGATAAAGATCAGGATGGATCTTTAAAGAAAAGTAAACCTCCTTCCAAATCTTCTAAATCTAACAAACCTGTAGCTGCAAAAGATGATGTGCATAATGTTGATATGGATGCTGGAGAATTTGTTAAAGGTGATTTTGTTCATGCTAAAGATCCAACTCAAGCTGATGAAAATGTCCCTACTCATGATAAATCAAAGTGGTTCAAGGAAGATGTCGTGATTAGACTGGAAACTCCTAATCCTGAATGGCATAAGGAACCTAATAATGCTCCTAAAAAACCTTGGTTCAATGACTTGGTGAATGCTCAAAAAGATCTACCTACTTCTAAAGATGTGATGGGCTCTGTCTTCAACTTTACAAACTTCACCAAGCACTGTCTTAAAAAGGATAAGCTTACAAAAGCTGATCTAGAAGGACCAGCATTCAATCTAATGAAAGGGATACATAAGAACTAGATCGAGCTTGAGTACCACTTTGAGCAATGTCACTTAGCTTTAACTGATCAACATGATTGGGTCAATCCAGAAGGTAATCGAATTATACATGATCTTAGCAAGCCTCTACCTTTGTAGGGTCCTCCAGGTTATCTGGGAATTCCTATAGACTTCTTCTTGAACAAAGATCTTGAATACTTAACAGGCTGGATGACTGGAAGGAAATATTCTACATCACTCACTAAACCTAAAGTTGCAAGGTATCATATTGAAGGCATTAAACAAATGATTCCAGGATTGTAGAGTTCATCCATAGAAGCATATAACAAAGATGCTCTTTATGGAATAAGTCACTAGGGACCCAAACGTAAACTTTTCTTCAGGGCAAGACAAGTAGTTCAATCATCTCATCATGTGTATTCTCGAATGAAGATCCTTAACATTATTCGACTGATAGTAGACAAGTAGTTTAGTTATGGTAATTTGAAGGATATTGTCGTAAGGCGAGCCAATCAGAAGGAATATGTATTCAAAGAGGCAGACTTTCCAAGACTGCATTTAAATGACATTGAAGATACGATTCTATTTTACATTCAAAACAAGCTTCACCATCTTGAAGGCGATCAACAGGTTGACCTAGTAGCTACTCTTTGGTACTTTATTCGAAGTACCATCCTCAAAAAGAGAGTTGAAGATGTTTAGCTTGGGGTGGAAAGTTACCAGATAAAGCTTAATCTCACATGTCCTCAAGGACAAGTTGAAGGTCTAGATGCCAAAGAACCATACACCATTTTACACAAACCAAGAGGAGTTGTTTACCTGAACAAAGACGACAAGAAATATCTGATGAGAGCAAATGAGTTGCACAAGTTCGGGGATACTACACTCAAGAAAGTTCATGACAAGCTGGAGAATTTTGTGATGGGATGCCAACAAGAGCGTGGTTGGAAAAAGACCAAGCACAGACTTATTTTATGTTACAAAAGATTGAAAAGACATTTTTGGAATGACGGATTATGAGGAGCTTAAAATGTTTTGTGGGTGGAAGAAGCACCGAGACGGACTACAGATGACTAATGAGGATAGTATGGCTCTGTCATTCTTGGTCTGGTACACTTAAGGTCCAGTCGCGTACTTTATCTTGTGAATATGTATATATGTAGTGTAGAATAATCAGTATATATGTGTTGAGTATAATTTTTCATGAATTTTTCAATAAATTCAAAATCTTTTAAAATATGTTCTTAACACTATATCCTTCCCTCATAAATTGAGGGGGAGCAATAAATGTTCCTAAGAAGCATGCATAATAAGAAAACATCTTTATCCCTGAAAGCTATATTTTAATCAATTGATATCTAAAATATCAAACGATTTGACATTTTTATAAGGGGATAAAATGTGATTAAAATATAAGGCTAATGTGATCTAATGACTCAAGTATGGATTTCTCTTTATATGTGCAAAATTCTTTTGAATCTCGATGCACATATAGAGGGGGAGCAATTTAAAAATAAGAAACCATTAGGGTACAAAAGATTTTGATTTGTATCACAAGTACCTTGATCGATTTTTCAAATGGTTTTATGGCAAAGATAGAAGTACCTAAAGACCGACCAAATATTGTTGTTCTTAGAGACATAAGGCGGTTAGGGCTAGGTATTTGTTCCATGATCCTACCAGAACTGGAGGGATCTACCCAGGGACACTCCACTAGTTAGAGTAGAAGTCCTTAGGTATGATGTAAAAAGGAGTTAAGTGAGATCGGGAATAATGTTATCCATAACATGAGTTATCACTAGAACAAACCCAACAAGGTGATAATGAGGATGCGGTGGATTAACATTGAAGGGGTTGAAGAATGAAAAAGAATTGTAAGGATAAAGGGTGTAAAGAAAGAATCCCTCCATACACTTAGGCAGAAACCGGGTCAATACATATGCTATCAGAAACACTTAGATGTTGTTTGGTATTAACGATAGTCATCATGGACCCAGTGATGCAATGCACAACCCTCCCTAGTTACTCAGACTTGTCTCAAAAGAAGTTTGTTTCATTTCTCACAAAGATTAAACATATTTCTATCGACTCTCTTACTTCGAGTTTATTGGTATTGAAAAGGTAGCAGTATGCTCCACCCTTCGATCACTAAAACCAAAATGCACTATTGAGTCTATAGCCAAAAAAAGATCATTAATAAATCTCATTAGGACACTATTCCAAATTACACTCGTGGTTCATACATTGTGAACACAAGTGATATATATACATAAAGAGTCCTACGCATTATCCTTTGTGATCTTGCCAGAACATTAGAGTGATACTATTTAGTATTCACAATGACGATGGAAATCCTTCCAGTGCCAACATCAAACAAGCACTATGGTAGGTAACTTGTGCGATCCTATACGGATCAAACTTGTGACAACTGGATTTTGATTTGGTCCAGTCTATGAATTGACGGTTATTATATTTTCAATAAATAAAATTCTCTATGTGTTATAAAACTCTTTATTCTTTAACACATCGATTGATTTTCAAACCGTTTTTCTATAGACCTCTAAGAACTTAATTGTTTTAATAGGTCGATCTCGTATCTATGGGTGGCCTTAAAAGGGCATCTGGGCATAGGAAGACTAAACACGAATTGACAACTCAGTCGATGAGATAGTAACTCACTGATTCATTCTTATTGTGTTGTCTGTTGTGAGACATTTCGATAATAAGAACAAGCAAGTAACGGTAAATCTAATGCAATCTGTATTGGAGGATCCAATACATTAAGCTGGAAATCCTGTCAAGGAGGTTCTTCCAAATTGAACCTACCTGATCACAGGTCGGTTCTCACAGAACCGAAGGTTATCGCTACCTATATTCGACGAATGACACAACCATATTCGTCCATAACTGTGTTTATAACTAACCATTAATTGCAGGTTATAAAATTATGGTAGTACCTTACTCTAGCAGAGTCAAACTCATAGCCACATGCTCATACTCGATCAATGAATTTACAGACATGATAAAAGCTCAAGTACATGTTACTCAAGTCTTCTGCTACTCTGATACTCAACGTCTTCCTTGAAGTCATAAAGTGTTCAAGATGATACATTCTAAGGGAGATTATTCGTTAGCTTTCAAGACGAAGTTACCAAAAGTCACAAGTTCATAAGAAGGCATAAGATCGTAAGATGATGAAGAGATGATGTATGACTGATGATCTTAAGAAGCTCAAGATCACAACAAAGTCAAGCATGTTGGAACAAGCTCATGATCAAAGTTCACTACATATCACACAAGATAAAGATCAAAGAATCAAGACTATGAGCAAGACTGAAAACGTTCATAGAATGCTAAGATTAAGTTTATTGTAAAATGAAGTAACCTCCCTTAGGGGGAGATTGTTAGGAATCGAGAAAAGACTCAGTCCCTTCCAAATATTTAGTTCTTAGCTCGTAGTTAAGTTGTCATTTAGTAAGTAAGCTAATCAGGCCGACCCATGGATAACCCATGGATCCACACGCCCCAACTCTCTTGTAAGACTATAAATACCCTCTCCATGAGATGGATAGGGTGTTAGTTTTTATTCTATCATAATACATTTTCTTATTTCTCTCTCTAGAAAACCTTCCAACCTTCTTTCTCTCTCTAACTCACTCGTATAGATTTAGGTGTATGGGATTGATATTCTACAGGTATCTAGATAGTGATTGCTCTAGACACATGACAAGGGTTAAACAATATTTGTACAAATATTCAAAGGAATCATGTCTTAAAGTGGTATTTGGAGATAACTCTTCTGGTGACACAGAAGGATATGGATCAATGAACTACAATGGAATCACCTTTACCAGGGTTCCTTATGCGAATGGTCTTAAACATAACTTGATCAACATCATCCAGTTATGTGATGCTAATTTCAAAGTCATGTTTACCAAGACTTAGGGAACCATATTCAACAAAAAACAATGAAGTTGTTCTTATTGCTACAAGAAGAAGAGATGTCTATATCATTGATATGCCACCTTACCATGAAGAAAGCAATGCTTGTTTCTTTAACAAAGCATCAAACATTGTAAACTGGTTGTGGCACAAGAGACTATCCCATCTTAACTTTAAAAACATCAAAAAATTAGTCAAACAAAACCTAGTAGGTTGGTCTTCCTTTTTTTCAAAAGACAAACCTTGTTCAGCTTATGAGAAAGGGAAGCACCACAGAGCATCATTGAAAATAAAACAATCATTTTCCATTAGCAAGTGCTTACATCTCCTTTATATGGATTTATTAGGACATGTTAAACCTCAAACCATCCATCACAACAAATACACTCTTGTCATTGTAGATGAGTACTCAAGGTACACTTGGGTATTTTGCTTGAAAAATAAAAATGAAGCAGCTGATTGCATCATGTCATTCATTAGGAAGATGGAGAATCTAAATGAGGTAAAGGTAAATGAGCTAAGAAGTGACAATGGACCATAATTTAGAAATCACAAAGTAGAAAAATTCTGTGATGAAAAAGGAATCTCTCAAAGCTTCTCATTTCCATGCATCCCTAAACAAAATGATGTAGCTGAAAGAAGAAACAGAACCCTGATTGAAGCAGCTAGAACTATGTTAAATGGTTCAAGACTCTCGAAACAATTTTAGGGAAAGTTGTGAACACTGCTTGCTACACACAAAATATGTTAATACAAATATTTGCGTAAAAACGATATTTATATATAATGATCTTCGAGTTTTGATAATAAAAAATATAATGTCATACTACGTAAAAGTTTATGTAAACAAGTTATTTACTCGTAAGTTTACTTAACGATGACAAATCACTCAAGTTATGAATATGACATTATAAAGCGTAGTTAATGATCAAAGAAAAATATTTTTTCTTGCATTTAAACTTAATCATTTGCATAAACATTTTCTAATCAAATGATTTTAAGTAAACATATGATTAATTATAAGCTAGTTATATTAATCAATAAGACAAAATATGATTAACCATAAGTGGAAACAATCTTTCTAAATCTAGAAAATCTTTCCTTATTTATGTTAAGAAATATTTTCCTTCTAGAAAAATCTAATAAATCTGATTTTTAAGTACATAAGACTATTTTGTTAAGATTTGGTGGGCCAGCTGCACCCCACGGATCCACCTAAACCAAAGACGGATCTAGGGTAAGGTGGATTCGTGGATCCGTGCATCCTGACAGCTGGACCAGATTTGAATTTCAAATGTTGGCTATAAATACCAACCTCATGTCTTCATTTTAGATAACCCTTTCTAATATTTTTCTCTCTTTCATATTTATCTTTTTCATTCTTTAATCATTATACTTGTTCTATAATCCATTACAAGTGATCCAATTATTCCACTCTTTAGTGAAGAACGCAATGAAGACGTGAAGCTTCAAGGGTTATTAGTTTAGTCGAGTCATCACATTTGTGATATTTATCTATCTTCAATCTCTTGTGTTGTGATTATCATATGTGTATAATGTATTTTAGGCCTTAAAATACGTAGTGTGTTAGATTGGTTCTATCTCGAAGTAGAACTCGGTATTTAGCTTAGTACTGGAAAAAGTGTAAGCGATGTGTATGATTTTCTCCGCCTAAAGGGAGCTTGTTTACATAGTGAAGAAAACTCTTAAGTTGGGTACTTAGGAAGTGGAGTAGGGTGAAGAGGAGCTTCGTAGCCAAACCACTATAATTTATTGTGTCATCGGTTTAATCTTTTCTATCTTTACTTATTTATATTCCGCATTTACATATTTATTTATTACATAGCTACCATATACACTTGTGTATATCTCTTGATTTCACATAAGCTGACAATCTAACTTTTAACTTTAAAATAGTAAAACTATTTACTTCATATGATATCTTCATAGGAGGATCTCCTGATATCATCTACTTTCATATCTTTGGATGTCATGTGTTCATTCACAATCACAGAGATCATTTGGGAAAATTTGATGAAAAGGCTAATGATGGTTTCTTTCTTGCGTACTCTCCAGTGGCTAAAGCTTTCAAAGTATTCAACATCAGAAGACAAGAACTCGAAGAAACATTTCATGTCACCTTCAATGAAACTGATGAAGTAATAAGGCACACCAGTACTAAGGGAGATGATATCAACTACAATGAGAAGAGATCCTTCCCTAACGATGAATTCTTGGAACCCAGAAAAACCCCACAATAAATACACAAGGTATGATGACTTTATACCTTATGTACTAGCTTTTAATCCCCTCTCAACAAACAACATCTCCACTATCCCTGATCTAATCACACCTTTAACTGAAGTCATCATTCCCTCTTCTTCCTGTTACCTCTGAACCTAATGATTTAGAACCAGCTGAACCTCATGATAATGGTAACTTGCTAGATCAAGTCAACTCAACCGCAAAAGTTATCACAAATAATTAAGTTAAACCTGCATCAATACCCATACCATCATCATTTGATGACAACCAGATCACACCAGCTTCTCAAGACAAATGGTCTAGGGATAAGCACATACTCTTGGTTAACTTTCTTCGTGAACCAAATGCTGGGGTAACTACACGAAGTAAAGTTAGAGATTCTAAAGTAGCATCAGCCTATGAATGTATGCATGCAGATTTCCTTTCAGAGATTAAACCTAAAAGAGTAATTGATTCTCTCAAAGAAGAAGGATTGGTTCTTGCCATGCAAGAAGAGATGAATCAGTTTGAAAGAAACAAGGTTTGGACACTAGTTCCTGCTCCTTATGGTAAAACTATCATAGGAACCAAGTGGATTTATAGAAACAAAATGGATAAGAATGGTGTGGTAATAAGAAACAAAGCAAGGTTGGTTGCTCAGAGGTACAAATAAGAAGAAGGGATTGACTATGATGAGACCTTTGCTCCTGTTGCAAGACTTGAAGCAATTAGAATCGTTCTTGCTTATGCCGCTTACATGGGGTCCTTGGTCTATCAAATGGATGTGAAGAGTGCTTTTCTAAATGGAAAGCTCATTGGAGATGAGTATGTTTAGCAACCACCTGGGTTTGAAAGCAGTAAATTTCCCAACTATGTGTGCAACCTGGATAAGGCTCTCTATGGGCTGAAACAAGCTCAACAGCATGGTATGAAACACTGTTAAAATTTCTTATTTAGCACAAGTTTGTCAGAGGTACCATTGATAACACTCTTTTTACCTATAAGTCTAAGGGTGATGTCATAATTGTACATATTTATGTGGATGATATCATCTTTGGGTCAACAAATAATAAGCTTAGTAAACATTTTGCTAAACTAACAACTAAAAATATGAAATGAGTATGATGGGAGAATTAACATATTTTCTAGGTTTTCAAATTAAACAAATTTTAAAAAGAATTTTAGTTTGTCAAGAAAAGAATGTTAAGGATTCGTTCAAGAAATATGATCTAGCTTACTGTGCCTTAGTGAAATGGCTTATGGTTCCTCTAAACAATTTGGGCCCTAATGAATAAGGGGTCTCAGTTAATGAGACTCAGTTCAGAGACATGATTGGGTCACTAATGTATCTATTAGCTAGTAGACATGATATCTAATTTTCCATATGTCTTTGTGCAAGGTACCAAGCTAACCCCAAGGAATCCCACCTTGTAGTTGTTAAAAGAATTTCTAGGTATCTAAAAGGAACTTCAAGTCTAGGTCTTTGATATCCAAAAGGATCAGGCTTTGATCTCAAGGCATATATAGACTCTGATTATGCAGGATGCAACCTAGATAGGAAAAGAACTTCAAGGAGATGTCAAATTCTTGGTGGAAAGCTAGTATGTTAGAGTGCTAAGAAACAAAACTCAGTGGCTATATCCTCATCTGAAGCTGAATATGTTGTTGCGGCTGGTTGGTGTGCTTAAGTGTTGTGGATTAAGAGTCAGCTGGTTGACTATGATATCCTTTATGACAAGGTGCCAATCTTTTATGATAATACAAGTGTCATTTCCATTTCAAACAACCCAATCTTGCATTTTAGAACAAAACACATTGACATCAGGTATCATTTCGTCGGGGATCACATTTTAAAAAGAGATAATAAGATTCATTTTGTACCTACTGACAGTTTTAAAGAATCATAGATCCAGTGGCCAGGGAGACTCAAACCATGTAATAGTCATGTTTAAAGAGAGAGTAGAGAGAGAAACAATGTGTATAAAATAGAATGTAAATGGGAAATGTTACAAAAGTCTCATTGGTGGATGGGAGATAGGATTAGTTTGGAGATAAAGGTGAGATAATTTGTGACGATGGGATATATGTTAGACTTAGTAGATTTGTTGGATTGTTGAAGTTGTAATTGATGTAGTAATCGTTAAGGTTGTTGTTGGTTGAAGTTGTTTGTAGTTGATATGGGTCAGTGTTAATCGAGTTTGTCCTCTCATTCTTCATTTCTGTTGATGACCTTAACCTGCCGTTGACTTTTCAAACCGCCTTTGACTTTTCAAACCGCTATGGCAGAGTTTACCAAACCGCCGTTGACAGTTTACCAAACCGCCTTTAACAGTTTATAGTTTACTAAACCGCCGTTAACAGTTTACCAAACCACCGTTGACTTTTCAAACGGGCAGCATAATGTTTAGGCAAACCATGAAAAGGAATAAACTGGTATCACATGTGATAAACCGCTGCCAACAAAGCCAAACCGCTGCCTATTAAAATTAGTAAACCGTTGTTTACTTGATACCAAACCGCTGGCATAAGAAGGTACCAAATCGCTGTAAGGTCACTTTCAAAGTGTGGGTCACTGCCAAACCACCACCAGTACACTTTTGTTTTCTTGCTATGTTTTCGACTAGAAAACAAAGTTTTTCGTCCTTACTTCTACAAACCGCTACCAAGAACTTTGACTAGTTTAAAGCCAAAAATAAACCCAATAAGCCAATAAAAGGCTCGAAATAAGCTGTGAAAAGGAGTAGACCAGATCTGAAATAAGCCTAAGAAATAATTATGAAAATAAGTAGTTCTTACACCCAAATAAGCTGCTATTAGGGCTGTTTACCCACAAAATAAGGTAAAACCTCAAATGAGCATGAAATAAGCTTGAAAATAAGCTTTATAAAAAAAACTGTTGTAACCAGAAATGTATAATATGACCATGACCAGATTTGAACTATTTTTTAGATTATAAAAAATATGCTTGAACAGTTAACACACACCCAAAAACAGTGACGAAATCATGAGACAACAAACATAAACAACAAACTGTGACAGATCTTTACGGATCTGAGACCAACCGGACAAAAAAAATGAAACCGACCCAAGAGTGTAATCATGGCTCTGATACCAATTATAGGATATTGGATATCATAACACAATGGTATATTAAGGGTTAGGCCGATTCCTAAAGAGAGAAAGACTAGAGAGAAAAGTTCTAGTGAGAGAAAGTGAATGTTTGTATTATGAAATGACCAACCACCTCTTCCATGGGATGGAAGAGGTATTTATATGTGTTTACAAACTGGCCCTATGGTGCAAGCCACTTTTCAATCTGAGGAAAGCATGTCTCCAAAAAGACAATTGTTCCTGACAATGGGTAATTAATTTTTCCCGGGCATGGATTACTTCATATCCATGCATCATGGGTTATGAATACTTTGTACATAACCCTAGCTCGGTTAAAAGAGTAATATACGTTTTAGTGCGTTATTTCTTCTTAAAAGAAGAGAAGTCTTCTTTTTAACCAGATAATTTTTTGTTAGTTGATTCTTCAAAATTATTTGTGTTAACCATAGTGGAAAAAGTGTTGTTGAAAATTAATCAGTGTGTGCTTTTACAATAAATTTGTCCACTCAAACAACGACTACAGCTCTTTAAATAGAAAATGGGTCATTGTTTGAGGGGGAGAGTGATTTCAAATTTATTTCATCAAACGGGTTTCCAAAACATCACTATAATACTTCTAATAATTATCTGAAAAGGTTTTTTTTATTTAAAAGGGGTTATAATTTGAAGAGGAGTTAATTAATTTTAACTCAAAGGGCCAAAGTTATCTATTGTTAGAATCTTTAGGGACTTAAATGCAAATTGCTACTTGTTTCCTAGATCTTTCAAACTACAAGGACTAATTCTGCCAAATTCCTAACTAGTTTTAACCTTAAAATACTTTTAACCGAATATAAAAGAAGTTAGAAACCATAGGGACTCAAACTGCCAAAGCTGAAATTAAGGGTATATAAGGCAGCGGTTTGCCCATTTTGGTCAAACCTCTGCTTATCTGGTCAAACTTATAAACACACACACACAAAACATGCAAACCGCCACCGCTACTGTAGCATCATCAATCTTTAAACCGTCACCACCATTGTAGCACATTCAATCTTCAAGATCTAGTGTTTTTCTTGCTAAGGTAACATTTAATATCTATTCTATATTATTAGATCTTGCTTTAGGATAAATGAATTGTATTAAAACATAATTAATCAACAAGAATCTCTAAAAATGACCTAGGTTTTCTCAAAATTATAAAATGGGTTTGGATATGATAATTGGTGGTTGGGATAGATGCGTTTAAGGATACCTAACACTCGATCATCACTAGTTTTGAATAGATTAAACATAACAGTTTTCTCAGCTTAATTTTATTCTTGTTTTTGATCGAAATTCCCTAGGGTGTTTGTAATGTTGTTGTGAGTGCTAGGATTAGTTCATTTGTTGTAGATAATGATGATTTGATGTCTGGTTTCCATCCCCTATCACTTGTATGCATGTAATGATGATTTTTGAATATTAGTTGACTTTAGAAAGTCAATAGAGGTTTGATAGTAGTTGGAAGTTGTTTGAATGCGTGTAGGTATTGTTAGGATACGTATATGAGTCTCTATAACTTGTGTGCATGTCCCCCTTAAGTCCTTTAATGAATTCGTGGCTTAAATGGTAGAGTAAGGCTCGTTTTTGAAGTAATGTGAAAGTTTAGGTTGTTCTGCATGATTCCTAGAAGTTTTAGGAGTGATTAGATGCCTTAGATTATGTTTTTGACTTGCCAAAATTGTTAGAAAATTGAGTTTGAAGTAGTTGTTCATCACAGCGGTTTGTTGAGTAACTGTTGTTCATCGCAGCGGTTTGCTCAACTTTCTAGGTAGCGGTTTGCTAGATTTATGAATATTTTAATCAAACAGGTGGACCGCGGTTTGCTCACCACGGTTTGGTCAATTATTCTTTTAAAATTAAAATATTCAAACCGCTATTTCAAAAAATTTCTAATTCGCAGCAGTTTGATTAAATACCAATAAAATATCCACAGCGGTTTGGTCACAGCGGTTTGATAAAATTTTAATTTTAATTTTAATTAATATATATCAATTTTCACCGCGGTTTGTCCAAACCTATTCACAACGGTTTGGTCAAATCCCTTCACAGCGGCTTGCCACTTCATAGCGGTTTACTCAAACCATTTCATAGCGGTTTGATGAATTGCTTTGTAGTGGTTTGGGTCACTGTTTCAATACTATGCCCATTAAGCCCAATAACCATATATGGCCTAATCCAAAGGCCCAATTGACTTGTTAACTCCCATTTGGGCCCAGTTAACTTGTTATTAGACTTGTCGGATATTCAGTGACTCAATGTGAATTATATTACATCCTTAATCAAGCATGGCAAGGTAATTCAATCACAAGGCTAATATTCAGCCATGGTAATTCAAACATGGTTGAAGAGAATATCCCTGCTCCTACAAGAACCGATGAACAATTGGTTCCTGTCAATGCTCGCTTGCCGATTGGAAAGAGAAATCTTCTTATGGATCTTCAAAAGAAGCAGAAGAATCAAATCTTTCGTCTCTCAGTGGACATCCTGCATAACACCAACTTTTTCAGTACCTTCACTGCATCAGTTGATGTTCCCTTAATCTACATTTAGCAATTCTGGAAAACTCTTACAATGGATACCAAGTCTGGTATAAACAGTTTCCAGCTGGATGAACTATGGTTTACTCTGGATGCTGATCTTATTCGCGGTGCTTTAGGAATTACCCCTAAGGATTCTGCACATCCTTTTGTGGCACCTCCTGCTAGTGATCTGGTAATAGATTTTGTGAAGAATTTAGGATACCCTGAAGAACTCTAATTTGTATCTAAGATGTACGTGAACAGCCTATATTAGCCATGGAGAACTATTCTATCCATGATCAACCAATGCTTAACAGGCAAGACTTCTGGTAGTGACAGACCCAGACACCCAGTTCTTTAGATATTATAGGGTGTTGTCATGGGAACCAACACAGACTATGCAAAACTCATCTTGGAAGAGTTCGTTCAGGCAATCAAGACCTTTTTTTATGATGCAGCCAATCTCAAGGTTCTGACCAAGAAGCCCAAGCCTCATGTTATTCCATACTGTAGGTTCACCAAGCTTATCATTTGCTACTTAGGAGGTAGACACAACATCCACAAAAGGCCACAGTCTCCTCTCCACATTATGGCAGATGACTATTCACTCGGCAATCTTAAATTTGTCCCCAAAGGAGAACTGGATGAGGTATTCAAAATGGCTATTCCTAAAGACCTGATTACTGATGTCATTCGTAATTCAGAGTACTACTAGAAATACTTAGATATGGCTGCCCGTAAACCCCGTCAAGCGACTACTGTGACAAATGAAGAGGGTGGGAAGAAGAGGAAAGCTCCTCCAGCTGGTAAGTCTAAAAAGCCTGCACCTACCAAACAGCCTGCTCCTGCCAAACAGACTAAGCCTGTGAAAGAGAAAACTTTCAAGCCGTCTCCCTCAAAGAAAATCCGCAAGGGTAAAGTAATAAAAGTTCGCAAGGGAAAGAGGTATGACCATCTTGTTAACGAAGAAGATGAAGAACCTCAACCGGCTTCTGAACCTCAAGTGGAAGATGATGAGTACAATCTCCAAAGAGGTATTCAAATGAGCTTGGAATCTTTTCAAGCACCTGTCGGCGGAGTGGCCATTCGTGAACCTGATTCAGGGATTATCCGAAAACTCCCGGAGATTAAAGGCAAGGGGAAAGGCATTGCAACTGATGAGCAAGCGGCACAATCATTTCTAGATCTGCAAAAGCCAAAGACGAAAGGTACCACAGACTAATACATATTTTAAAGGCGAACTCCAGCAACTCAGGATGCATCTACTAGACCCTCTGCAGAACCTCGAGATGATACATCCATGAATGTGGTCTGTGATACTCCGTCTCCTGCAGATGCTGATACTGGTGCTGATACGGAAAAATCTAACAGTGAGGCTGATACTAAAATCTTAAACGTTGGTGAAGAACAAGGTGAGGATGATTTTAACACGGTGGCTCTAGAGGAAAGAATTGTTAAACTTGATGAAGGCCAGGCTGGATCAGACCTTGGTAAAACACCCGAGTCTCGACCTCCACCAGAGCGTGTACTCATGGAAGAAGACCAGGCTGGATCAAACCCAGGACAAAGTCATGTGGTTCAGGCTGGACCAAACCCTGAACCCATGTACGAAGACTTCGTTGCTACAGTTTACCCTCAAGTACATGAAAGCTTGAAGCTTACAACTGAGGAGCACGTCCACATAGAGAATACACCAAGCTCATCCGGGACTCTCTCTCATCAATGAAGAATCTTAATGATGCATTTACCTTTGGTGATCAATTCCTGAATGACAAACCAACTGAAGAAGAACCAGGTAAAGCTAATGTGGAAACTGAAGTTGAATCTATGGTAATCGTTCCCATCCATCAAGCTTCTTCATCAGCTCCTCCACTATCCACTCCCATCATCGATCTCACACCTCCCAAACTAGTATCACCTCCTATTCAAGAACCAATCTTTACAGCAAACAACCGTGTTGGGACTTAAAGACTTTAAGATGATTCTTAGAGTTACTAATGCTCAGGTATATATTAGTGTTGTCAAGCATAACTTAGTACTGTTGGCGATACTAATGAAAATTATGCTAAGTAGTTAGTACTGGTAGTATAAGTTACTAATGATAGTTACTACTGTGAGTATAATTAGTAATGTTTGTATAATGTTAATGTGCTGGACTTACAACTACTCGAAGAGTTACTACAGTCGAAGGATTAAGACGAGTAATGAGATAAGGATTGTTTGGAGAACAAGAATACTTGCGAAGTAGTATTGAGGTTTTTTTGTAAAAGATATGTATAATGTATTTGTTTAAGAGATTACGTTTGCTTTTAGAAAAGATCATGATATCTTAGGAAAGTATTGTAAGCCTTGTAGGACTCCTTGGTGTATAAAAGGAGGTCCTAGGGTATAGAATTCAATGTATCAAAAATGAGTCATTGTCATAGCTTCAAGGTTGTAAACCCTAACACTGTCAAAGAGTGTTCATATTAATATATTAGAGCTTATTGTTTTGGTTATATTTATGTATGTTAAACATTCATTGTTGTTATTCTTCTTAGTGATATAAACTAGATTCCGCATAGTTTATATCATACTCTCAAAGTTTCATTCTTAGTACCTTTTGATCCTTCCAAGGATACTAAACCTTACATCAAGCTAAGGAGATAAAAGATCTATTCATTGGGATCAACAAGTGTTTAACTTTCTAATTGCTAGCATTGGATTACTTAATCTCTGAAGTATTGTTTGAGGGGAGGTTAATGTGTTTGGATAACAGTTCTTAACTTTTATTCATGGGTTATGCATAAATATGGATCCTCATAAATTCTCACATGTCTATCTAGTCTTTTCTAGTATGCTTGTGATGAATTGAGGCATGTTTTTGTATAATTATTGAAGACAGAGTTAATACTGTTAGATATCTCTTAGTACTACTGGGCTTAGTTTATACTGTTGGATGAAACTTTGTACAAAAGTTGATGCTGCTAGGCTTAGTTAGTGCTGCTTACACGGGTGTAGTAATGAGATTGATGATTAGTATTAGGTTTCTACTGGTAACTATTTTGTTTATCCTGCTACAAAAGTTAGTACTGCTAGGCAAAAGTTAGTACTGCTGGGTAAAAGTTAGTGTTGTTGAGCCAAAGTTAGTACTGTTGGGATATCATTAGAGTTACAACTGATGAGTAAATTCTTAACCCTTGAAGCATTATTTGAGGGGGTCATTTAAGAATGAATGCAAGTGATTAAAACATCAAGTAGATATGGATGAAGGGTCAGGACAACCCACTGATCCCCAACCCACATCTACATTTACTCAACTTGTCCCGTAAAAAAAGAAAATTGTTTCTTCCTTGTCACACAGATTTGTTTCTTGTCACACATTTGTGAGACACTAAAAAGGTTAAACTTAAGCTCCTTAACAAAGTACATATCTTTAAAATCCAATTTACATGTCCTGATCTTACCTTTACCAGTGATTTTACCTCCTTTGGTACTACCTCTAAAGGCAACGAATCCTCCATCAATTTCTTCATAATCTGAGAGGTAGGACTTGTTTCCATTCATGTGCCTAGAGCATCCACTATCAATGACTCCTTTTTCCTGCAATTCTAGCTGTGGATTGCCCTGCATAAAAAGTAAAAGAATCAGGCTCTCATGGGGATCCAAGCCATTACAAACTTGGATCTGCCTTGTGCATCAACATAGTTAAATCTTTTAAAGTTCATTGATGCACCATTGTGTCTGGAGACATGATCTAAAACTTTTTGTTTTGGTCTCTAAACCCAACATGCTGAGGACTTAACAGCATTAACCTCATGTCCTTTATTATCACTTACTACTGCTTTTGGCCAAATAGTAGTAACATTTCCCCTAACAATATTAACTTTTTCATTAAGATTGTGGTTCTTATTTGTTGTAAACTTGTTAAATGGCCTTCTAACATGTGAACGTGCTCTATTAAAAACATTTGATGCTGGCCTTGCACAGTTCATTGTTGGTCTTGGGTAAGCAGTATTAATTGGTCTGACAGTATTAATTGATACTGCTGCTCTTGAAGAGTTTTGCCTAGCAGTATTAAGTGTTTTAAGGCCAGATTTCATTAAGACTGCTCTTGGAACAAAATTTCTTTTTGAATGAGGGTGAGTCAATCTTTGAGAATTTTGGTGATCCACCCTTCTAGCATTGTTCCATACAGGTTTTTCTGCCATTTTCTTTTCATAGAAATCACAATCTTTGATCAAATGGTTAAAACTGCCACATACATAGCAAGCTTTATTTTTAAACTCAAAATTACTTCCTAATTTCTGAGTCATCAAATTATTCTAGTTTCTCTTGTTACCTCTAGGACTTTGACTGTTTTTCCTAGGGTATTTAGCTTGCTTATTATTCTCTACCTTCTTAACAGACTCCCTAGGTGATTTCACATGCTCATTAGATTTAACAAATTCTACTTTAGCAAAACTAGGTTTTCTCTGTTTAGACTTAAACTCAGTCTCATTCTCATCCTCACTGTCAGATATCCAGTCTTCAATAAGTGGTTCACTAACAGACTTAGGTTTTGACTCACTAGTCTTAACTTTACTAGTTGCAACTGCAGGCACACTAGTTATTGACTCACTAAAAACATATTCTTCCTCATCAGCAAGTACCAAATTAGGTTTAGGGGGCATGAAGTTTCCAGTATAAGGAGGTGGAACTGCATGATACCATTTACCTATTTTATACTTATCATTCACCTGACTATCAAACACTTGACCATTAACTACTTGACTATCACACCCTACGCCAGCCTTGAACTTATCACTTACTTGAATCTCTAACAGTTTGCTTAGATTCTTAGATGAATTTTCAAACTTTTCTAAGGTAAGTTTTAAATCATCTCTTTCCTTTTCATCTTTTTCAAATTTCTTTCTAAGCTCTATTAGTGCATTATCTCTCAACATAATATCAAGTTTTAAAATCTTTATGTCCTCTTCAAAAACAACCTCATTTTTTGTATACACATCTAGTCTAGCCTCTACAGATTCTAGACCTGCTTTATATGCTCTTACATTTAATTGAGACTTATTAAAATCTTTTGTTGGATTATCATAATGTTCTTTGAGAGTTTCATAAGATTTTAAACATGCTTTAGAACAAGTAGATACCTCAGAATCTAAGCTTGAAGAACTTGAAGAACCTGAAGATGTATATGCCATAAGAGCTATGATTGTAGGTCCGTCTTCAGCCTGGTCACTCCAGTCATACCCAAGTCCATCTTGAGCCACCAAAGCTTTTGTCTCTATTGTTTCTACTGTCACATTCCTCCTTGCAGGTTCTTTGTTTCTGTTCTCCCTTGGAGCCCTGCACTCCCTTGCAAAGTGGCCCCTTTTATGACAGTTATAGCATTCCACCTTTGATTTGTTAAACCCTATGGTCTCAGAACCATTGGCACTAATCTTCCTTCTAGTCTTATTTAGGAATCTTATGGCTCTTATGGTCAGCATAGCCATCTGCCACTTTAGATCCATCTCTTCCAAGTTATCATCATCAATCTGTTCTAAGTCCTCATTATCTAATTGTAGACTATTGGATTGGTTTGCAAAGAAACAATAGATCATAGCATTACTCATACTATCAGTTAGGGGTGAGCACGGTCCAAGGACCAGACCAGACCGGTCATGACCGGACCAGACCGAGGACCGATTTGGTCCATAATGCCGGACCGAGGACCAGACTGAAATGGTACGGTCCGGTCTGGGTCGGTCCGATCCGGGTCGGTCTTCGGTCCGGTCCGGTCCTACACGGCATAATCGTCGGGATTTTAGTCGGACCGAGTCGGACCGAGCCGGACCGGATCGGACCGAACCGGACCGAGACCGAAAGTAATGAAAACCCCGGACCGAGGACCGGACCAAAATACATTCGGTCCGGTCCGGTCGGTCCAGTCTGGTCCAGTTTTCAGGTCCGGTCTGGTCTCCGGTCCCGTATGCTCACCCCTACTATCAGTATTGGCAGAGTTAGAACCATGAGCTTGATTGGAACTGCCAGATTTATTAGAAGACACAAAAGCCACATTTTGTGAATTTTGGTTTGAGCTTGATGACCCTTTAACTTCAGTTTCATAAATCTTTAGATTGTTGTATAGGTCATCCATGCTCAAAGTTTCTAAATCAGGTTTGTTCCTTCGGATCAAGGTATGAGTCTTCCATTCTGATGGGAGAATTCTTAAAAACTTCAGATTCATATCTTCTTGAGAAATAGTTTCACCCAGAATCTCTAGCTGAATGATAAGCTTTTGAAGCCTATCATAGGTTTGATCAAGTCTTTCTGAGCTTGATCCATTGAATTTCTCATGCTTTTGCTTTAGAAGTGTCTTTTGAGTTTTCTTTGACTCTTTATTACCTCCAAACCTTTTCTCTATTGCTTCCATCAGAGTCTTGGCACATTTGTAGGTATTAAACTTTAATTGATGTTCATTTGGAAGTGCTATCAACAATGTACCTCTTGCCTTTAACTCGTTCTTCCTTGCTAACTTCTCCTTTGCATTTATAGGAGGATATGTTTGCTCAACACCATCAACAATTCTCTTTGGTGGAGGTGAGTCTTCATTTACTATTACTTCCCAAAGAGCATAATCTGTCATTAGGAAGTACTGTTCAATCCTTATTTTCTAAAGTTCAAATTCGCCTGGATTAAGCACTGGAAGTTTTACAGCAGCAACCATAGGTGCAGATACTGACTTTATGTTTTCACAAACAAATAGATCTGGTGTGTGTAGATTGTTTCTTCTTATTCAGAGTTTCTCAACAAGCTCTGATACCACTTGTTGATCCCACTTAAATAGATCTTGCTTAGCTTGTAAAAGGCTTAGTTGTATTGAATAAATCCAAGACAACTATAGTAGAAACTTTGATTGAATATATCAAAGACTATGCAGAATCTAGTCTATGATACCAAGAAGAATAAACAATGAAATAGTAATAAATAAGATTGTATAATACCAAACCTTAAGCCTCAATATATTAATACGAACACTCTTAATAGTGTTAGGGTTATACAAAACCTTGAAGCTATAAACGACTTTATGTAAAGATGAAATATTAAGATACTAACCTACATGCCTTAGGGTCTCCTTTTATACACCAAGGAACCCTAATGGGCTTACAACGCGTTTTCTATACATACATATCTTTTCCTAAAATATCTCATTCTTATCACATCAGCAGTACTAACATATAACTAACAGTACTAACTTATAACTAACAGCAGAAACTCTTCTAGCAGTAGTAACAAATACTAGCAGTAGTAACTTTACAACTAGAAGTAGTAATGACTTAGAATATTTCTTGCAGATTTCACCAGCAGTAGAAACTATAACCAGCAGTAGTAACTTTCATAACTGGCAGCAGTAACTTCAACAGCATTAAGATGTCTTTTAATCCCAACAGCTGATTTGCAATAAATGCAAGTGGATCTTGATTGCGTTCACGCAGAGGACAGACTTCATTTGCATAGAGTTTGTGTTGTTCAAGATATGCATGAAGCTGATCAAAGTTGGTAGTATGCAAATCTTTTACAAGATTGACATCAGTCACAAACTTACTCCATTCAAGTGGAAGACTGTTTAAGAACTTGGTATTAACTTGAAATTGCTCCATTTTCATGTTGTAGATGTTTATGTCATTAATCAGCTGAGTAAATCTCAAGTAATACATATGAAGTGATTCCCCTTGATGTGAGTAAACTTATCTCTTTCCTGTCAAAGAGTTACCTTGCATCAGTAATTGAACTCTCTCCCATAAATCCTTGGTAACTCTATAATGATTCACAAGTGAATAGACATCAGCTGGTAGACCTTGAAGAATGATATTAGTTGCCTTCATATCATAATCAGCCTGAATTTTCTTAGCAGTAGATAATTCAGCATATTTCTTTGTTCTGGTCACCCCGTTCTCTTCAACAATAAGCCAAATGAGTAGACCATTTTCTACTAATTCAAGTATCATTCTTCCGTGTTCTTTGTTTTGTATGTATAATTCCATTATACTTTTCCAAGAATCATATAGGTCCTTGTCCAACATAGGTGGATGATTGTCAGCACTAGAGAATATCATGTACTCAGCAAGAGTATTCTTTTATCCAAGTGGAATAATTGAATCCATTTTAATGTGATAAGATAAAAGATGATCGTATAGTGATTAGAGGTTGTTGTGTTAAAGTGAGTTTTGATTAATGAATTTGAGTCTTTGAAATACACGGGATTTTACAATTCTTGATAAAACCGAGAAATCAAGTTTTCACATGATTTTACAAATCAAAAAACAACCGTATAATTTACCTAATGAAAGTGTATAGTTCTCCCAAGTAAAGCGTATAAATCACCCAAGCAAATGAAGTATAAATCGCCTAAAGATGATGTATAATTCGCCTTAAGAGATGATGTATAAGTCTCCTTAGAGGTGAGTAATCTATAAATCGCCTGACTTACTAACACGTATAAATCGCCTTTGATGAAATACGTATAAATCGCCTGACTTAAGAACACGTATAATTCGCCTTTGATAAAATACATATAAATCGCCAGACTTAAGAACACGTACAATTCGCCTTAACAAGATACGTATAAATCGCCTTAAGATCAAAACGTATAACTCGCCTTTAGAACTATGTATAAATCGCCTGAACAAAAAAAACACGTATAATTTGCCATTACGTATAATTCTCCCAATACACTTCGAAACTCAAAAATCAAAAATCTTAAAAAGACTCACTTTTTGACGTTTTTACCTGATTTTTCTTATACTTCTTACCTATCTAAGACTATTAGAACCTTAAAAACATAAACTTTACCATTTTTGACACGAAAATTTTGAAATCAAGATTCTTGCTACAAAACCCTTTTACTAACCAAAAAGACTCAAAAAGATGAAAGTTTTGATGGTTTTTCAAAGATTTTGTTGTACTTGTAGCCTAAACTAAGATAAATAAAGAAAAAAGTTAAAAGCTTTATGGTTTTTAAACCATCAAAAAGTGAAAACTTTTTGAAAGGTTCGAACCAAGAACACGAACAAAATGAGTAGACAAAATGCACACAACACCTTCACAAACACCTCATGGCTTTTGATACCAGTTGTAGAATATCTTAGCACATATAGAGGAAGGATTCGTTTAGAGTTTTAGAGAGAGAAAGATATGGTTGGATGAACACTTTGAGCGAGAAAACAAAGAAAGAACAATTAGATTAAGTGTGTATGAAAAATGAACAACCAACACCCTCTCCATATGTAGAGAGGGCTTTTATACAAAAGGTAGTGGCTGGCCATGGACCTTATAGGAGGCTTTCCATGGGCCTTTAGCCCGGTTAGATTTCTAACTTAACCTTTTGGCTTACTACGAGCTACGACTACTATATTGGTTGTGACCAACACTTTTTCGTATTTCTAACAGGTTACGTAAAATATTTACGTAACGCAATAAAACTACACTTTTGCATGCATGGCAAACCATAAACCCATTTAGGCTTCAACAAATACCCACCATAATACCTAATACCTAAGATTTACAAATTATACTCAACCTTATACTCCTATATCCGGTTATACATATGTACACACCCAACACTTGAAATTAAATCACTACACCTCCACTAACAAGTATAAACAACAATTTCCTTTATCTAAAAGATTAAAACACCATTCTTTTTCATCTTTTGGCCTCTCTTTTGGGTGTCGACAGCCGACAAGGAACAAGAAGAGAAAGAGGCCAAGAACAAGCATGCTAGGAGTAGTCATTTCATTCTTACACAAGGCAAGAACATTACATACTTGTTCCCTACTCCTACATGTCTTAAACCAATTTAAAACTCCATGAACCATGCCCCTAAGGCCCTTCAGACCGGACACACCCTTATAATAACTCAAAACCATTTGTTAGTTTCACTAGATGGTATTCATGCAAGTCTTAGGCTATAAATATCATCCATAAAGAAAGTAGTTCTCATACACTTAACATTTCAAGAACTCAAAGGCAAAAACTCTCTTGTTTCCCCCTCCTAGCTTACGGTTCCAACTCACACACTCAAACAATTCATAGTTTTGATTTCTAAGGTTTTTCAAGCATACAAGGTTCATTGTTAGGCATATCTAAGGTGTATTGGAAGCTTGATTAATTGGTTACAATGGTTTAATATCAAGAAGAAAGCTAGGGTTTCTATATTGAAATTAGGGTTTTCTTGTTTTGGAAGCTTAGGTTTTCTTAATAAGTTAAGGTTTAGACTTTGTTTCTCTTCATCATTCATCTTGTTAAGGTCTTCTAAGAACCCTAAATTTTCATATTATTCATTTCATGATTTATATAATTGTTATATAGTTAATCATCACCTAAGGTATTTTATAAGTTTATAAAATGGATATTTACACATTTATAAATTTGAATTTCATTTTGGTATAATGTTATGATGCTAAAATGATGATAAAAGGTAAGAACACGCTTTGTATAATTATTTGTTAATTTATAAAACTAGTTTATAAATTAATTATATAAAAGTTTATTTATTAACTTTATAAATAAATAAATGTAAGGACTGGTTATCTTGGACTTATTTCTTAGACATACACTAGAGGACTATAAATATATCAAGGATGTCCTATTACATAAAGTAGAGGATTTTTAGTGATTTAATTAAGTGAAAAGTGTATAAAAATCAAAATAAAACAAACAACTTTATAAATTTAATTATAAAAGAAACTTAAAAGTACTGTTTAATTCGAACCATATAATAATTATGTATATTTTATTTAAATATAATACATATTAATGAGGAATCTGTATGATATTTAAAAACTCGAAATTCCGATCTTAATCGTAATAACGAAGAAGCTATGATATTTACAAGATTATACGTAAAAGTGTTTTTATAAAAGTATTTTTATAAAAAAATTGAGATTTTCAAATCTGGTAAAAATGTAAACTTATTTTCCTGTTAAAGTATAACTTATGAGGATTTCAAAACTATAAAGTACACCAAGAATGGATTTAAAACGAAGAAGTTACGCTATTTACAAGTTTACGATAAAATGTATTTTTATAAAAATATGTTACTGTTCATAACAGTGAGTTTTGGAGAATATTTTTCTTAGATAGAACTTTTAATTTCGAAGACATGGACATAAAAATCACTAAAAACCCGAATTGAAACGAATGAGTTATGATTTTTACGAGATTACAATAATTAATTATATAAAAATAGTTTTATATGATTTTACAAAACCAGTAAAAGTTACAGTTCATCAGTAGCTAAAATATTATAAATATAATATTTTGATAGATTTTCTTAATACGAAGCCTTGGGCTTAACGAAAGTATAAAACGGAGTTAAAACGAAAAATATATAAGGTTTATAAAACCTTATGCACTACTTTTATACTTGTGAACTATTTTTGTGAAATCAATTAAACTAATTATATAATATTATTATATAATTACATAAAGGTGTTAAAACAATTATTATTTATAAACGATCAATTGTTGGACAAATATGTCATTTTTACAAATACAAATACATGAACATTATTTTACAAAGTACAAATTTATATTGTTTAGTTTTATAAATTAAACAAACATGTTTAGGTGGCGATGTAATGGTACTCAGATGACCTATATTAATTAGGTTCCATTCGGACTACATGACGATTTTCACACTATTTGATTTAGATAATTAATTCATTCACTAAGGTGAGTTCATAGCCCTATGTTTTTACAATTACAATGATTTACAATTTTTGGGGTAAGAAACATGCATTGTTTTACAAATTAGACGCAAGTGTACATTTTAACATGATTACGTGTTTGCCTAAGTAGTGATAACCCTTCGATATCCACGCTCCGTCCCATCTAAGCTGACAAGCATATACCTGAGATAAACATGCTAAAACGTCAACGAAAACGTTGAGTGAATCCATAGAGTTTATAAACAATCATTTTGAACACAAGCATAGCAAAACATTTAGTTCATAGAACAATCACAACGATGCTAGAGCCACGAACCGAACTTTAACCATGTGCCCAACCTGGAGTGGTAGCACTCCCAATACTAAATACAATATGTCTTTGTATGCCCTCGCAATGAACACACGCCAGACAGGTCGTTAGGCCAAAATAGATCTATTATTATTGCATCAGCGTTCACCGGTTAGCGGTGATTGACGGTTCATGAAGGAAGGGCCACAACAATACACTCCTAGCAACGTTCACATAATAAAATCACATGTGTTCGATTTTCTAAAACAAGCATGTATCTCCCTCGCGGGTTTTCAAAACATAAAAAGAATTAAATGCTAGGCTATGAACTCACCTTGCTCAAAGGCAAAAATCAATAACTAATAATCATGTAGCATCAACGAATATCTTGTCGCGTTCAAGAAGTTGTAATTAATCCTAACGGTTATGCTCCATTCATTTAGGAGGATATATTTAGGTTTTCCGATGGATGATCACATTAACTCTACACATTGATAAAAGGTTTAGATTTCAATTTGTAAAAGTTTGGTGGTTGATTAAACAAAATAAATCGAAAGGAAAAGCAAAGCGTGCCATATATCCTGTATATATTGCGTAAGAAAGATAAGTAAATGTATAATACGTGGAGGTGATTATACATTAAAATGTAAATAAAAGAAGTCGAAGAACAAGTTAAAGTATGTAATATATATACTTAATATATATCACATATGAAAAATAAGACAAGTATATGATGCGCGGCGTGTATTTTATATAAGCAAAACATTATATAAGTGACGTGAGAAAAATATAATTAGAAAAAGATAATTAAAACAACATAATTCGACACGCGTTCGGAAGTCACCAAATAAAATAAATAAAAGTTATTACTTAAAAGTAAATACACGTTTTAAAGTCTCGAATGACATTTTTAAAAGTTTTAACAAAAGTTATTATTGTCCTTTAGTCGGGACTTGTAAAATAATATTATATAATTTAGTATTTTGTTTCCTCGACTAGTTTTAGTTAAAATAGTTATCTCGTTTGTAAAAGTATAGTTTTCGATTATTCATCGGGCTGTTGTATATTTACAATTTAATAGTCTTAAAACTATATAACTTTGTTCATTTATAGGGTTTTTAATATAATAGAAATTTAAGTGAAAATTACTAAGTATAGAAATTTTTATAAATTTCGGCATGACCTTTTCGTTTTTACTACCTTTCCCATATATATAAATTTCAATGTTTTCCTCTTAATCAAACAATCTATGTCGCAAACACCCGCGTATTTCAATATATATCTAATCGAGATCAAGCAAATAACAAAAATAGGCAAAACTAAGCACACCCCTTATTGGGGCTGCTGTCCCAAACGCACCCTTAAGGGTAGTTAACTACAGAACCAAACACCCCTGTTGGGGCTGTTAAACTCAGAACCAAACGCCCCTGTTGCTGCAGTAAAACGAAGATCCAAACACCCATTTGGGCTGTTAAAACGCAGCAGTGAACACCCCTTCGGGGGCTGCAAAAAAACACAGAAATAAACACCCTTTTATGGGCATGCATCTCGTTCAAGTAACAAAGAAGAAAGTAAGACGAGACAACCAAGAACAAAAGGAACAAATTAACCACAAGCCTGACACCTTGAAGGTGCTGCTGTGGTGGTGGCTAACCGAACCGAACACCACTTATAGTGGTGCGTTCGGTTGCAAAACAAACACTCCTATATTCGGAGTATAATCCAACCGAAACGAAAGAAACAAAGAAATCAATTCAACTAAAAAGAAATAGGCTTAAACAAAACCACCTCTTAATTAGTTATTAACTTTTTTTTATAAAAGATGTAACCATCCAATACTCAGAAAAAAAGGGTGAAGATGATGGCGTTGGCAGTTGGTGGTGGCTGTGATGGTGTTGATGTGGTGGCTGTGATGATGTTGACGGTGTGGTGAAGGCGGCTGGTGGTATGGTGATGATGGTGGATCTGGCGTGGAGGTGGCTGTCGTGGAGATGGTGTGGTGGTGTGGCATCGGCTGTTGGTGGGTGGCCGAAAGTTGACCGAAAAAAGGGTGACGGGATGATGGGGGTGATGATGATATGTAGATATATGGTGCATGTCCATAGATCGGTGGTGGTTCGGAGGCGAGGGCACGGCGACCTCGCCGGAAAAGTTTTCCGGTGGCCGGAAAATACTATGGAGGCGCCGGAATTTTTATTAGAGAGAGAGTGTGTGTGTTTAGGTTAAGTTATAAATGATTAAACCCTAATTGATTTTTGCTTTTATACTAGAAAGTTTAAGAAAAATGTGTCAAGTGTATAATAAATGAGGGTCAATGGTGTAATTATTTAGTATAGTTTTGTAGGATAATCGTTCGGGACTCATTTGGGTTAGTAAACAGATGATTTAAAACACGAAACTTGCGCAATTGTTTTCCAAATAATTTTTCCATCGAAAATAAGTATTTACTTGGCTATATTTCATAAATATTTTGTAACGTTCATTTTAAAAGGTTCGTTTTATTTATTTTAGACACCGTATCAAGGATAAACTTTATTCGTAAAATAAATCGTTAACTCGAATATTCACGTTAGTAATAAACGTTTTTAAGTAAAATAATAATTAATTTATTAAATATTTTTATTAAATAAATTTTGATAATTAAATTTAGAATAATTGGTATCGTGTCGATACGCGTTGTTCTTGTTTAGCCAAATAAATTTGAAAGAGATAAAAAAATTTATAAATGAAAATTATGTAGTAATAATTATGATTTATTATTAAAATAACTCTCGAAAAATTATTAGTTACGCGGTAATTGTTTTTATATGACGATAAAACGTCAAACGGTCAAAAGTCAAGTTAAAACCGAAAAGTCAAAGGGTAAAATAGTTATTTAAACTTCTGAAAATTGACGGTTGTCACAGTCTCCCCTCCTTTAGGAAGCGACGTCCCGGCGCTTTAACCGCTTTATTCGTCCCAATATTACTTGCAATGAGTGAAGACGTCATTCTCGAATGAATTCACATGTTCTCACATTATGGTCACACGACCTCGACGCATTAGGAAATTTTCAAGGCGGAAATCAATTCAAAAATCATCGGTGATCACACCAATCAAATCAAATCACATATCGTCCAATGGGTCTCGTTAAAAGAGATCGCGTCATTATAAAAATCGTCTGGAGTGTACACAACTCCATCAAAGGTGTTACAATATTATTCAGAACAAGGCGCTTATCATTAAGCGTACAAAATCACATAATTGCATGCTTGCTAACCGTCAAGCCATGCAAATTGAAAGAAAGCGCACTGATGCGGAAATCACTCGGAGTATACATAACTCTATCGAAAGCACTACGACATTAATCGAAACAAGGTACTCATCATTAAGCACATATAATCACATAACGACATGCTTGCTAAATAGCAAAGCCATGCCAATCAATCCGTTCAATCACGTTAACTCATGCTTGCTAAATAGTCAAGCCATGATTAACAATAAATAATTCCGGCTAAGACCAGCCCAAGAAATCACGGGCCTGATAGCCATGGATGCATATCCAAATAGATTTTTATCATTGTAGGATGTTCACACGCGGATCCATACCCAAAAAGATTAACATTATTACAGGGTGCTCATGGGCTTTATTGCCATGGTTCCATCCCCAAAAAAGAGATTTTTAATTGGTATCGTGTCGATACGCGTTGTTCTTGTTGTTCTTGTTTAGCCAAATAAATTTGAAAGAGATAAAAAAATTTATAAATGAAAATTATGTAGTAATAATTATGATTTATTATTAAAATAACTCCCGAAAAATTATTAGTTACGCGGTAATTGTTTTTATATGACGATAAAACGTCAAACGGTCAAAAGTCAAGTTAAAACCGAAAAGTCAAAGGGTAAAATAGTTATTTAAACTTCTGAAAATTGACGGTTGTCACAGATGGGATATGAAATTGTTTATGATAAACTTACTTTTCAAAAAGCTTTTTTTCCCCTCAATGGAAGTATCTTATACATACCATCTTACATTGTCTAAGTTCAAAATCTACTGCTTGGAATGAGTTTTCAACTAATATTGCTTTAGCAGTTATATGTTTGGCAAATAATCAAAAGTTTAATTTTTCTAAATTAATTTTTGATGGTATGTTAAGAAACTTGGATCCAAATTTTAAAAAGTTTTTGATGTATCCAAGGTTTTTACAACTGTTTTTGAATAACCAAGTTAAAAATCTTGCAGAACCTTTTAATGATACTTATGAAACACCTAAACATACTCAAAAAGTTTTTGCTAATATTAGAAGAAAAGGCAAAGGTTTTTCAGGGACAGTTACTCCATTATTTCAAAGTATGTTGGTACCACAAGTAGTTGAGGGTGAAGGTTCAGGACAACCCTCTGAACCCCAACCACCATCTTTAACTGCTCCTCCCTCTCAGGAAGAACAAGTAACTGCTGTTGCAACATCTCACCCATGAAAGACCCAAACACCTAGGCAAGCCAAAAAAGGTCAGGACACTAAGATACCTTAGTCTAGTGGTCCCCTTGAATAGGTTGGTGATGAGGCTATCCATAAGGAGTTGGGTGACAGAGTGGAAAGGGCTGCCACTACTGCTGCTAGCTTAGATGCAGAGTAGGATAGTGGTAACATCCTTAAGACCCAATCTACGGCAATACCTAATGTGTCTCTTTCTCAGGGAATTGGTATAGGTGGTAGTCCCATGTGCTAAGAAGCCATGGTGGGTACCATTGCTTAAACTAGGTCTGAGATGGTACCAACACCTTCATATGATTCACCTCTCCTAGGAGGTAAGACACCTGGAAGTGATGAGGAAAGACTTGAACATCAAGATGATTTGACGGATTTTGTACCACCAACACCCCATGATTCACCTCTCTCAGGAGGTCACACACTTGGAAGTGATGAGGGTAGACCTAACATAAATAAATTGATGGTTATTTGTACAAACTTGTCAAATAGGGTTCTTGCCTTGGAAACATCAAAGACTGCTCAAGATTTGGTGATCAACAAGTTGAAAAAGAAAGTCAAAAGATTGGAAAAGAAGCAAAGGGCAAGAACTCCAGGGATGAAACTCTTCAAGATTGATACCTCTAGGAGAAAGAGTTTGGATAAGGAGAATGTATCCAAACAGGGGAGGAATTTGAAGACAAGGCTAATGTTTGAAGAAGGTGATTTTAATGATGATATTGATGATATGGTGAATGAAGCAATGGAGAATGTTGAAGAAGATATAGTTAATGCTGCTAGTACAGTTAACACTGCTACTACTGGAGTTAGTGCTGCTAGTGCATCAGTTACTACTGTTGGTGTATCTATTAGTACTGCTGAATCAGGAACACCTCCAACAACTACTACAACTGCATTTGAAGATGAGGATCTTACCATTGCTCAAACACTTGTAAAGATAGGAAGTGAGAAGGCTAAGGTAAAAGGAGTTGATTTCAGAGATGTAGAAGAATCTGCTAGATCAATAACAATTCTTCCAACTATTGATCCAAAAGATAAAGGCAAAGGCATTATGCAAGAGCCTGAAAAGCCTCCAAAGAACCCTATAAAGGCTCAGATTCAAAGGGATGCAGAGATTGCTCAAAGACTGTTTGAAGAAGAACAAGCACAGTTTGAGAGAGAGCAAAAAATTGCTAGGGAAAGAGCTGCAGAACAAGAGGCCAAGGATGCAACATTAATTAAATAAATGGAAGATATTCAAGTAAGGATGGATGCAGATGAATTACTAGCAGAAAGACTTTAACAAGAAGAAAGAGAACAATTCACCATTGAATAAAAGTCTAGAATGTTGGTGGAAATGATTGCTGAAAGGAAAAGGTTCTTTGCTGCATAGAGAGCTGAACAAAGTAGAAACAAGCCACCAACCAGAGCTCAACTCAGAAACAAGATGGTTACTTATCTGAAACACATGGGCAAGTACACTCATAATCAGATGAAGAGCAAGAACTTTGAAGAAATTCAGAAGCTGTATGAAAGAGAGCAGAAGTGGATCAATGACTTTGTTCCTGTAGATTCTGAAGTGGTTAAAGACAGTAGAAAAGGTAAACCTGAAGGCAGTAGAAAGAAAACAACTAATAGGAAAAGAACAGGTGAAAAACTTGATGATGAAAGTGTCAAGAGACAAAAGATAGAGGATGATGCTAAGAAGGAAGCGCTTAGACAATTAAACCCAACTCCAATTAAATTCCTAGGTGTTACAATGTTAATGAGGGGGGGGGGGGCACAAGTCATCACACTAATCATCTCACACTGAAGTTGTCTTGCCGTTTCCAATACTATACCAAATATGAGGGCGTAAGACATTACGGATTTGTAAAATCTTACGCCAACCCTAACTGATGTTAGAACGAAAAGGCACATCCCATAGGCTACGACCTTTGAGTTTATAAGAGTGAATCCAACGTACCCATAATGACTCTTTATTAGTTAAAATCTTCCAAATGTGTGTCGCCATCAAGTCCATGTTATAGTTCTGTAACGCTCTAGTTCCAATCAACCTTCGCGAGCACATCATTGGAAGGCAAACATTCCTCCCATGATCACCGAATACACTTTTCGCTACGTTTATAGAACCACCGAACAAAGTCGGAAACCGACGCATGAGCTGATCTAGATCATCTAAATTCGATTAGGGAGGATAAATACCGATGCCCAATAAAGATGCATAGAAGAAAGCACAGACATAATCAATTGAAGTCTACCGGCAAATGACAAAGACTTATTTTTCCAATTGCCTATTCGGTCTTGCACTCGCTCCACAAGGATCTTACAATCCTTATACACTAAACGAGATGATATTTAAGTTGGTGATGCACCTAGGTCTACTTATATGGGGAGAGTGTACCGTTCTTACAAAAACTGGCGCATAAGATGCAAAATAGAGGCTTTAATATGACTAGTCACATTACAGAAAAAAGCGGTACTCTTAGGAATGCTCGAAACCAAACCCGAGACATTTTTAAATTCATCCAAAGCATCCATAATAACTTTAACCGAAATAACGTCACCTCGAGCAAAAAGAATTAAATCATCTGCAAAATAAACATTAATAATTTTTTTGTTTTTGGCACCTATTATGGTATTGGAACCCATCTGCTTCACGAACACGATGTTTAAGCATAAGGGATAAGACTTCCATAACCAAAGTCTTAGATAAGGCGACATCGGGTCTCCTTGTCTGAGCCCACGTCTTCCTTGAAAATACCCGTGCAACTCACCATTAATGCATAACGAAAATGAGGTGCTCATCACACATGTCATAATCCAATGAATCATGGTTGAATGAAAACCAAATTCAGCAAGAATACCTTTTAAGAAACTCTAATCGGCGGCATCATAGGCTTTTTGGATGTCAACTTTGAACGCACATCTAGGAGTCCCTCTATTCAAGTGGTAGTTATGCATCAATTCTTGTGTAATAAGGATATTGTCAGAAATGCTACAACCCGGGATAAAAGCCGATTGATTATCACTAACCACATATTCTAAACCATCCTAAACACGATATCCGTCGATGACTTACTAACACATTTTGACAAAACAATTACAAGGGGGGGTGGAATTGTAGTTGAGTAGGATGTCTGTATGATGGGGAGTGTGATGACGGGGGGGGATTGTGTGCATGGGTGGGAAAGGGGTGGGTGTTTAGCTCAAGGATGGGGTATTGTTCGTGATAGTTTGTGCACAATATAGGTCGATAATCATTTCTTCTAGTAGGAGCAGATATCTTTGGAATCAATGCTAGAATCGTATGGTTAAGCTCTTGAAGGAGCTTTCCATTGCCAAAAAAGTCACGAATATTGGTTGCATACATCATTCCAACGAGATCCAAGACTTCTTAAAGAAAAAGCAAAGTAAAAGCCACTGGACCCAGAGCTATTATCATTGTCAATGAAGAACATAGCATCTATTAATTTCACCATTTGTAACTCTCACACAGCACCATATAATCACCTCTTTCATTGCTAATTTTTCTTCGAAAACAGCCCACGATTATCAAGATTCGAAACAGGAGCACTTGAACCAAGGAAATTCATATAGTGTTCAACAAACGCAGTAGGAACTTCATTATTTGTGTGCGTCACATTATTCATATCAGTAATAATGTCAATACGATTCCTACTCACTCTTTCTTTTACCGTTTTATGAAAGTATGCCGAGTTTGAGTCACCTACCCGAAGCCATTCAAGCTTAGCCTTTTGCTTTAAAAACCTTTCTTCATCTAAAGTAGCTTCATTAAAAGCTCTTAAATAAACGCCTTCTTCCTCCCTAAGAGACACACATGCAGGATCTTTGTCCAACGCCTTTTGAACCTCATTAAGTTCATGCCTTAATCGGACAACGCGATCATGTAAATTACCTTGACTTTTCAATAGATTAACGTAGGGGTTGTTCAAGAGATTTCAAAATTTTCACCACTTGAAACATATTATGCCCTTGAACATCCTTCTTCCATCCGTCCATAATACTCTTGAACTCAGGTTTATGGACAAGGAAATTCTACGACTTAGCTTTTGACTTTGCAACCTTTTTAATCTTCAACACAGCAGGCGCATGATCTGATATACGGTAAGGCTGAAATATGACATGAGAACCAACAAAAACATTAGTAAATGACAAGTTAGACATAACTCAATCAATCTTTTTTAAATCCCAGTTTTTGCTCTTGGTTTTTGATTCCATGTGTAATGCAAGCCCGTACTGTTGACATCCATGACACCAATGTTTTGGACACACTCTTTAAAATCATGCATGGAAATGTTGATAGCGGAAGAACTACAAAATGTATCTTCGAGGTTTAGGGATGCATTGAAATCTCCCATGAGAACCCATGGGTTGTCATGAATACAATGGTTATGCATCTGTAAACTCTCCCAAAGCTGTCTACGCTCTATATAATATTTTGCAGCATAAATAAAAGAACAAAAAACAACTTTCTGATCAGCCTTTAAAATGATCTTCGTGTGTAAAACTTGGCTTGTAGATGCAATAACAATGACGTCTACAAAATCAGAGTTCCATCCCAAAATTATGCGAGAACCCTTGGTACAATGGGTTCCATTTGAAGTCCATTTTCGGTTGCTACATACCTTCGCACAGACCTGTTCTAATTTCCCAATATCGACATGTGACTCAAGAATTGCACAAACTTGCAAATTATTTTCAAAAATGACCTGTCGGACCCCTTTTTGTTTAGGGGTGCGATTCAAACCCCTTATATTCCATGAAGCAATACTAAACATTAAAAACGTCCATACCGGGAGTGCTTTCCCCCTCATTCGAAATAGTATTTTTCGTCACCATAAAAGTACCTGTTTCGTCGTATACGTTCTCGACATCATCATCATCAGACTCGTCTATTTGCGTTCCAGCAGCCTCGTATACAACACTTATTCCATTATTTTTTCCTCCACTACTGTGAACACTCCTTTTCTCCTTCTTCACATCCTCATTGTCCAGAAGAGAAAACATATTACCTGTTGGAATTCCTTCTTTATTAGGTGTTTTAGACGTGCTTACATTATTCCTATTGTTTACATGTCTATAGACAAACTTTGGCTTAGGAGTGAATACACGATTTCCTTTACCATTTCCAGTTGCATTGCGTTTCCTTACAGTTTGAAAGCCATCAGTATTTGTTTTCACAGTGATTTTAGATTCTTGTTTAATCACTTTAGGACATTGATCTTGTGAATGAACCAAATACTTTGCATACATGACACCTAGAGAGTCCATTCGTATTCGATATCGAGAAACCGTTATCGTAAGTATATTTCCTCACCTTCTAAGTTTGGGATAGCCACAAACCATCGACACTTTTTAGACTCCAAGTCCGAACTAATTTCAATCATAGCACTTGCAAAGCTATTTCTTCCCCAAGACTCATTGCACATAGTGCTCGTAAATGAATCAAGCATCATGGGATTACCAATCTTAGAAGCTATTTCACTTAGTCCGTCCGCTGTGAATGCAACCATTGGGACGTCAGGAAACTTCACCCACATGGGTACGCTCGTGAGTTCCTCTTTTTTTTGTTAAAGGGTTTCCCCGGCAAATATATTAACCAAAATAAACAGTTAAGTACAAATGGAATGTGGCAGAAAGTACCAACATTAACCTCAAGCTGCACTCAGCTTGTAAACAAGTGTTTATGAACATGCCATAAACAACAAAATGAGCTAGAAACATACATAAACTAAACTAAGACATACACTAAATGAGAATCATATAATCAGAAGCGAGCATCCCGCAACCCATCAGCAACCATAAAGGAGCAATAAGATCCAAGTAAAGGCTACCATCCTAAAAAAACCTTTCCAATGAAAACCAAGAAGGGAAAAACTTTGGACATAGGGCAAAAGAGTACAACATTCACAACTGGTACTTTTCTCCATCATGGACAATACAATTAGCTTGATTCTCCATTGGTCAAGCAGCAAATGAGACTTGGTAGAACATCTACTTGAACTTCAAAGTAACCAAACTTCAATCTCACCGTATGAGAAAATAACGTCAACAATCTGACCCCCGGGGTCGAAGTCTTTTTCTGAACCATCTACCATTTCCTTTCCCATCCAAATGTAGTAGGAATACAGCACCAACGATCCTTAGAGATAATATTGACGACAGTTTTACCCTTAGATAAAAGGAACAATAAAAGCAAACGACAATCGCTAAGATGAGATGAATAGCGTCCATACCCGCAAAGAACACAGAACCCATTGCCTTAGACAACACCTGCGAAGAAAAAGAAACTCAAAAGATACAAGTGATCCATGAGAGTCCAGGAACCAAATCATACAAGGGGCATGTATTAGCAGGTTTAAAGTCGATACTCGGACCGACATCCCATTGCCGCAGCCTGTCTTGTGTCTTCAACTTCTGCTGAATAACCAACCACATATGAATGGCATGACGGGGAATACAATGAGAGAACCAGACAACATTATACCAATAAACCATATCCGCCCTAGATCGAATCGTATCCAAACACAAGCCACCGAAAAAGGTCGCAAAACTCCATCCCTATCCCGCCATAGAATAACATCATCCATATCATCAAGTAACACAGGGACATGTAATTGAGCCAAAAAAGGAAATCGTGATAGCCAATCAAGTGGCCATCTCCAAACACCATCAGAAATAAGGTTACTAACCGAGTTTTCAAGAGAAAAACCCGATCTCACAATATCCCAGTTAGAAAGCAAATCTTTAAGCGGGCACACATCTGTCCATCTATCAAACCCAAATTCTATGTAACAGATATTTACCATTGTTAATCTTATGCCAAATAAAAGGTCTGATTGTTGGTCTAATTTGGAGAAGCTTACGCCATCCCCAACTGGCATCACCATCCCTACACAAGCACAATCCCAAAACCAACATAATACGACCTATTAAGCTTATACGTATGACGCCCCATATAAAACCCCATAAGTGACATACTCCCACCTGATGTACATCAATACTCCAAAATATCTGTGAGTAGTCCATTAAAGCAATATTAAAAATCCTCTATTCTACATATACAAGGCCACCCTCATGCTTTAGGCAAGCACACAGAAGCCCAAGCAACTTTTGGCTTCCTTTTCTCATCTCCCCCGTTGGCCACCAAAGAAACACACGCATAAAGCTGTTTCAAAATCAAGCACAATACGAGAAGGGAGGTAAAAAAACAGATAGCCCGTAAATATGCAATGGAAGACAAAACAAACCGAATTAATTGGAGGCGACCAGCAAGCGATAAGAACTTATTTCTCCAGTCATTGACCCTACTTTCAAGCTTTTCAACAAGAATTTTACAATCTCAGAATAAAAGTCTGGAAGAAATAAGAGGAACACCCAAATACCCTGCTGTAGAAAACACTTCAGCAAATGCATAGAGTTGAAATAAGATGCTTTAAATAGCATTAGGGACATTACAAAAGGTAAGCAGTGCTCTAGGAATGCTAGGAACAAAGACCCAAAACCTCTTAAATTCCTCCAAACATCCAACAAAATTGAAAAAAAACAGACACCGAGACTAGGATGACTCACGGGCAAATAAGAAAGCAAGTAGGTCATCACAAAACCATAGATTTAATAACATGCCTAAGATGTTATGTAATCACAAAGATGATGAAATTGAATTCATACTGAATTTCGGACCTTACGCTGCAACAATAAGGTAAGAATTTCCATAACAAGAGTAAAAAGATATGGAGATAACGGATCACCCTCTCGCAAACCACGCTTACCCTTAAACCAGCCATGCACATTACCATTAACGCTAATAGAGTAAGAGGCTCCAGAAACACAAACCATAATCTAGTAGACCATATTTGGATGAAAACCAAAACCCACAAGGATAGTCTCAAGAAAGTTCCAATCCACAGTGTCGTAAGCTTTTTGAATATCAACTTTAAATGCACACCTGAGGAGGACCACGCCTCCTATGATAGTTTCTCATAAGCCGCTTATGGAGAAACTATCATAGGAGGCGTGGTCCTCCTAGGTGTGCATTTAAGTTGATATTCAAAAAGCTTACGACACTGTAGATTGGAAATTTCTTGAGACTATCCTTGTGGGTTTTGGTTTTCATCCAAAGATGGTCCAATGGATTATTGTTTGTGTTTCTGGAGCCTCTGCTCTCTATTAGCGTTAATGGTAATGTGCATGGCTGGTTTAAGGGTAAGCGTGGTTTGCGACAGGGTGATCCGTTATCTCCATATCTTTTTACCCTTGGTATGGAAATTCTTACCTTATGGTTGCAGCGTAAGGTCCGAAATTCAGATGAATTCCAATATCATCATCTTTGTGAACAACAAAGAATTATTAATCTATGTTTTGCTGATGACCTTTTCTTATTTGCCCGTGGTCATCCTAGCTGGGTGTCTGTCATTATGGATGCTTTGGAGGAATTTAAGGAGGTTTTTGGGTCTTGTTCCAGCATTCTAGAGCACTGCTTTACTTTTGTAATGTCCCCCTAATGCTAATAAAAGCATCTAACTTAAACTCTATGCATTGCGTGAAGGTGTTTTGTCCAGTTCCGGTATTTTGGGTGTTCCTATTATTATCTTCCAGCTTTTTTCTGAAGGAACTGTAAAATCTTGTTGAAAAGCTTGAAAGTAGGGTCAATGACTAGAGAATAAGTTCTTATCGCTTGCTGTCGCTCCATGTAATTCGGTTTTGTTATATCTCTTCCATGCATATTTACGGCTTCTGTTTTATCCTCCCTTCTCCCGAATAGTGGCATGATTTAGAACAGCTTATGCGTGGTTTTCTTTGGTGCCAAAGGGAGATGAAGAAAGGGAAAGCCAAATTAGGCTTGAGGGATTCTGTAGTGTGCATGCCTAAGCATGAGTGTGGCCATTGGTAATTTGTAGACTAGACAGGACATTTGTAATAAGATGCTTTAACGAGAGCTACTCACATATTGATGGAGTATTTTTCACTCATAGGGAGTCTCTATGGTTTAAAGGGTTCATACGGTATAAGCTTACAGTCGTAGTTTTTGGATTGCCTTGTAGAGGAGATGCCAGTTGGGAGGCGTAAGCTTCTCCAATAAGATCAACAATCAGACCTTTAATATGGCAATAAATTAACAATGGTAAATCTACATCTATTTGGTTTGATAGATGGACAGATGTGTGCCCGCTTAAGATTTTGCTTTCTAACCGGGATATTGTGAGATCGGGTTTTTCTCTTAAAAACTCGGTTAGTAACCTTATTTCTGTGGAGTATTGGAGATGGCCACTTGATTGAGCTAATCACGATTTTCCTTTTTTGGCTCAATGACCATGTCCCTGTGTTACTGAGAATGGATGATGTTATGATCTATGAGCGGTCGAAGGCATGGAGTTTTAGCGACACCTTTTTTTCGGTGCTTGTGTATTTGGTGAGCTACGATTCGATTAGGCGGGATATGTTATTGTATAATGTTTCTTTGTCTGGTTCTCCTCATTGTAATCCCCATCATGCCCTTCATAAGAGTTGGTTATTCAGGCAAAAGTTGAAAGACACAAGGACAGGCTCGCAATGGGATGTTGGTCCGAGTATCGACTTAAACCTGCTAAAATGCCCTTGTAATGATATGTTTCCTGAACTCCATGAGCACTTGATTCCTGTGAGTGTTCTTTTTCTTCGCAGGTGTTTGTCTACGGTTCGAGTTTCTTTGCCGGTATGTGACGCAATTCCCCACATCTAGCGATGTTGTTGCTTTTATTGTTCCTTTATCTAAGGGTAAAACAGTCGTCAGTATTATCTCTAGGATCGTTGTTGCATGCTACTTCCTAACTACATTTGGATTGGAAAAGGAATGGTAGATTGTTCAAGAAAAAGACTTTGACCCCGGGTCAGATTGTTGACGTTATTTTCTCTACGGTGAGATTGAAGTTGGTTACTTTGAAGTTCAAGAAGATGTCTACCAAGTCTCATTTGCTGCTTGACCAATGGAAGATTCCAAGCTATTGTATTGTCCATGATGGAGTAACCAGGTAAGGTTGTAACTCTTTTGCCTTGTCCCAAAGGTTTTTTCCCTCTTGTTTTCATTGCAAGGTTTTTTAAGGAGGTAGCCTTACTTGGATCTCTATTGCTCCTATCGTGTTGCTGCTGGGTTGCGGGATGCTCGCTTGATTATATGTTCTCATCTTGGTTTATGTCTAGTTTAGTTTATGTATTTTACTAGGCTCATTTTGTGTTTATGGCATGTCATAAACACTTGTTTAACAAGCTGTGTGCAGCTTGAGGTTAATGTGGTACTTTCTGCCACATTCCATTTGTACTTAACTGTTTATTTTGGTTAATATATTTGCCGGGAAACCCTTTAACAAAAAAAAAAAAAAAGAGAAGGGATGTCCACGAGCGGACCCAGTGGGAGAAGTATTCCTGACGTCCCAATGGTTTGCTTCACACGACGGACTAAGTGCAATAGCTTCTAAGATTGGTAATCCCATGATGCTTGATTCATTTACGAGCACTATGTGCAATGAGTCTTGGGGAAGAAATAGCTTTGCAAGAGCTATGATTGAAATTAGTTCGGACATGGAACTAAAAGAGTCGCTGGTTGTTGCTATCCCAAACTTAGAAGGAGAGGAATATACTTACGAAACGGTCTCGATCGAATACGAATAGACTCCTCCAAGGTGTCATGTATGCAAAGTATTTGGTCATTCACATAATCAATGTCCTAAAGTGATTAAACAAGAATCTAAAATCACCGTGAAAACAAATACTGATGGCTTTCAAACTGTAAGGAAACGCAATGCAACTGGAAATGGTAAAGGAAATCGTGTATTCACACTTCTAATAGCAAAGATTCTGGAGCAGCGTACTGACCAGAAAATAAAGGAATATGAGATAAGCAACGTCTAAAACACTATTAAAGAAGGATTCCAACAGTAATATGTTTTGCTCTTCTGGACAATAGGATATATAGAAAGGAAAAAGAGTGCTTCACAGTAGGGAGAGAAAAATAATGGAATGAGAGTTTTTTAGTATACGAGAACAGCTGGAACGCAAATAGACGAGTCTGATGATGATGATGTCGAGAACGTATACGACAAAACAGGTACTTTTATGGTGACAAAAAATACTATTTCGAATGAGGGGGAAAGCACTCCCGGTATGGACGTTTTTAATGTTTAGTATTGCTTCATGGAATATAAGGGGTTTGAATCGCACCCCTAAACAAAAAGAGGTCCGACAGGTCATTTTTGAAAATAATTTGCAAGTTTGTGCAACTCTTGAGTCACATGTCGATATTGGGAAATTAGAACAGGTCTGTGCGAAGGTATGTAGCAACCGGAAATGGACTTCAAATGGAACCCATTGTACCAAGGGTTCTCGCATAATTTTGGGATGGAACTCTGATTTTGTGGACGTCATTGTTATTGCATCTACAAGCCAAGTTTTACACACGAAGATCATTTTAAAGGCTGATCAGAAAGTTTGTTTTTTGTTCTTTTATTTATGCTGCAAATTATTATATAGAACCCCCCCCCCCGCGTAGACCGCATTGGGAGAGTTGACTGATGCATTAACCATTAATTCATGAACAAACGCCATGGTTCCTCATGGGAGATTCAATGCATCCCAAAACCTCAGAAGATACATTTTTGTAGTTCTTCCGCTATCACATTTCCATGCTGATTTTTAAAGAGTGTGTCCAAACCATTGGTGTCATGGCGAGGTCCCAACAGTTCGGGCTTGGCATTACACATGGAATCAAAACAAGAGCAGAACTGGATTTAAAAAAGGCTTTGATTGACAGTTATTGTCTGCTCGACTTGAGTCAACTACTACACTCTAATTGGTTTTGAAGTCATATGGTTCCTCATGTCATGAGTCCAGCCTTACCGTATATCAGATCATGCGCCTGCTGTGTTGAAGATTAAAAAGGTGCAAAGTCAAAAGCAAGTCGTATAATTTCCTTGTCCCATAAACCTAGTTCACGAGTATTATGGACCAAGGATGAAGAAGATGTTCAAGGGCATATAATGATTCAAGTGAGCGGGAAAGATTTGACAAATCTCATCTGACGACAACCCTACGTAATCTATTGAAAAGTCAAGGTAATTTACATGATCGTGTTGTCCGATTGAGGCATGAACTTGATGAGGTTCAAAAGGCGTTGGACAAAGATCCTGCATGTGTGTCTCTTAGGGAGGAAGAAGGCGTTTATTTAAGAGCTTTTAATGAAGCTACTTTAGATGAAGAAAGGTTTTTAAAGCAAAAGGCTAAGCTTGAATGGCTTCGGGTAGGTGACTCAAACTCGGCATACTTTCATAAAACGGTAAAAGAAAGAGTGAGTAGGAATCGTATTGACATTATTACTGATATGAATAATGTGACGCACACAAATAATGAAGTTCCTACTGCGTTTGTTGAACACTATATGAATTTCCTTGGTTCAAGTGCTCCTGTTTCGAATCTTGATAATCGTGGGCTGTTTTCGAAGAAAATTAGCAATGAAAAGGCTGATTATATGGTGCGAGAGGTTACAAATGGTGAAATTAAAGATGCTATGTTCTCCATTGACAATGATAAAGCTCCGGGTCCAGATGGTTTTACTTTGCTTTTCTTTAAGAAGTCTTGGGATCTCGTTGGAAATGATGTATGCAACAATATTCGTGACTTTTTTGGCAATGGAAAGCTCCTTCAAGAGCTTAACCATACGATTCTAGCATTGATTCCAAAGATATCTGCTCCTACTAGAAGAAATGATTATCGACCTATATTGTGTTGTAATGTTTTGTATAAATGTGTTAGTAAGATCATCACGAATCGTATTAAGGATGGTTTAGAATATGTGGTTAGTGATAATCTCAATCGGGCTTTTATCCGGTATGATAGCAAATCTGACATATCCTTATATACACAAGGAATTAGATGCATAACTACCAACGTTGAATAGAGGGACTCCTAGATGTGCGTTTCAACGTTGACATCCAAAAAGCCTATGAATGCCGCCGATTATAGTTTCTTAAAAGGTATTCTTGCTGAATTTGGTTTTCATTCAACCATGATTCATTGGATTATGACATGTGTGATGAGCACCTCATTTTCGTTATGCATTAATGGTGAGTTGCACGGGTACTTTCAAGGAAGACGTGGGCTCAAACAAGGGGACCCGATGTCGCCTTATCTAAGACTTTGGTTATGGAAGTCTTATCCCTTATGCTTAAACATCGTGTTCGTGAAGCAGATGGGTTCCAATACCATAATAGGTGCCAAAAACAAAAAAATTATTAATGTTTATTTTGCAGATGATTTAATTCTTTTTGCTCGAGGTGACGTTATTTCGGTTAAAGTTATTATGGATGCTTTGGATGAATTTAAAAATGTCTCGGGTTTGGTTTCGAGCATTCCTAAGAGTACGCGCTGTGACTTTTTCTGTACGTGAGACTAATCCATATTAGAAAAAAGCCTCTATTTTGCATCTTATGCCGTTTGAAGAAGGTACTCTCCCCATTAAGTACCTAGGTGCTCCACTAATATCATCTCGTTTAGTGTATAAGGATTGTAAGATCCTTGTGGAGCGAGTGCAAGACCGAATAGGCAATTGGAAAATAAATCTTTTGTCGTTTTGCCGGTAGACTTCAATTGATTATGTCTGTGCTTTCTTCTATGCATCTTTATTGGGCAGTCGGTAGATTTATCGCAGCCAGCGACGATCGAATTAGATGACTAGATCAGCTCATAGCGTGGTTCTTGTCTGGTTGCGAGCGGTGGGATTCAATAAAACGTAGGAAATCTATGGTTACATGGGAGGATGTTTGCCTTCCAAAGCATGAAGGTTGATTGGGCACTAGGCGATTACAGAACTATAACATGGACTTGATGGCGACACACATTTGGAAAGATATTTAACTAATAAATAGTCATTATGTACGTTTGATTACACTCTTAAAAACTCAAGGTTTTTTTGGTGGGTTTGAATTGTTGGATGGGGGGGGGGATTGGGCGTGGTGAGGTTGATGGGGGAGTATGAATGTGTTGGGGATATATGTATGCGTGATATAGATATACTGTATGGTGATGGATGGAAGGTCGAAGCCTATGGATGTGCCTTTTCGTTCTAACCAATCAGCTAGGGTTGGCGTAAGATTTTACAAATCTGTAATGTCTTACGCCCTCATATTTGGTATAGTATTGGAAACGGCAAGACAACTGGATGATTAGTGTGATGACTTGTGCCCCCTCATTCAACATGTAACACCTAGGAATTTAATTGGAGTTGGGTTTAATCGAAACGACAAAGTGGCTGAATAGTACTTAAAATGGAATTTGTCTTGGCCGAACTGATTGGGACTGTACACATCCAACTCTATTTCAAAATCAACCTCTATTTGTTGTAGCTGAGCGTGAAGACACCATTGCTTGGAAAACTCAAAATGGCAAAACTCATGCCTTTTAGTGTCTCTCGTGTTTGGGATAGCATTCGACCAAGAGGTGAAGAAATTACATGGTTCCTTTTAGTTTGGCATCAACACTTGATCCCTCGACATGCTTTTAACCTATGGCTGATTATGAGAAGAAAATTAAAAATGCAAGACTTGATGAAACAATGGGATGTGGGGGACTCTATTGACCTAAGCATACTTCAATGCTCTCTATGTGATGGAAAACCTGATTCCCATGCACATCTATTTTTCAAATGCAAGTTTTCATGCCAGGTTATGAGACATGATTATGGACTGGCTGGTATGAAAAATGAGCCCTAAGTAGATGACACATTATTGAATGGCTGCTACTAATTGCTCACAAGAATTCCATTAAGAGTATAGTGGCCCGGTTGGTTTTCGCTGTCGCTACCTACTTCATTAGGCAAGAACGCAACAATCGAATTCATAGGGAAAGAAGCTCGGCGCGTTAATCAAATTCGAGACACCATTGTTAAAGTGGTCCGAATGAAGCTCATGACTATATGCTTCAAGAAAACGCGTTTGAATGTCACTCGTATGTTTCAAATTTGGAAGATTTCAAAAGGTGATTTGCATGTTTCTACGTAAGCATATGTTCAACATGACTCCTTGGCCTGACTCATGGATATTGAAACTATTTACTTTAGCATCTAAGATCATGTTGTTACATGTTAGTTGTCTAGTGTTTTGGCTGTTATGTGTCGAGCCGTGGTCGACATGTTAGAGGTTTGCTTTTGGCAATTGGTTTAGAGTGGCTCATCACCGCTCTCCCATGTAACTAACATTATTTTCATTTATTCTATTCATCGGGTATTGAACCCTTTACCCAAAAAAAAGATATACACAAGTATATATGATAGCGATGCAATAAGTAAGTAACTAATCTATGAAATATAAACAAGTAAAGATAAGAAAGATCAAACCGATGACACAATGATTTATGGTTCGGCTACGAAGCTCCTCTTCGCCCTACTCCCATCCCCAAGTACCCAACTTAGATTTATCTTAGACTATGTCAACAAATTAGGCGGATAAAACTGTACACGTCCGCTTACACTTTTCCCGATACTAAACTAAATACCGAGATGTCTACTCGCGGAGCAATACCAATTCGTAACACACTATGTAATTATTGTGTGGCCTAAATAGCGCTAACCTATCGATAACACATATGAATACCACACAACACAAGATATAAAAGATGAATGATTATCATAAACGTAATGACACAACTAAACTATTAACACTTGAAGCTTGACGTCTTCTTGAGTGTTCTTCACTAAAGAGTGGAATGAGTTGATCACTTGTAATGGATTATGTAACAAGTATAATGATCAAAGAATATAAAAGATAAAAAGATTATTTGAAAAATATTTTACAAGAGTTGTCTAAAATGAAGACTTAAGGTTGCTATTTATAGGCAAACCTTTGAAATTCAAATGCTGTCCCAAACAGCTGGATGTTGCGACCCACGGATCCACCAAAGCCTGGATCCGTGCCTTGTTATGGTGGATCCGTCCGAGGAGCTGGGACAACATTTTGTCATTTTATGATTAACCTCAAATCTATACAAAATATTGTTTTGTACTTATTAAAACTAGTTTAATAGATTCTTCTAGAACAAAATATTTCTTATCACCAATAAGGAAAGATTTTCTAGATTTGGAAAGATTGTTTCCACTTATGGTTAATCTTATTTTGTCTTACATGATTAATATAACTAGCTTATAATTAATCATGTGTTAACTTAAATCATTTGATTAGAAAAGGTTTATGCAAATGATAATATTTTTCTTTGATCATTAACTATGTTTAATAATGCAAAAGTAAACTTACGACTAAATAACTTGTTTACGTAAACTTTTACGTAGTATGACATTATAATTGTTATTATCAAAACAAGAGATCATTTAAAATATAAACATCTTGTTTATGAGCGCAAATATTTGAGCATTAACACTCTCTGGGTTCTACCTCAAATGCATGGGGAGTCCCATCGTATCCGATATAGAACCAATCCTGCCAGGAGAACTGCATCAGACGGCTCCGCGTAATCACGCGAGATTTGATGTGATGTCTATAGTAACGCAGACAGATTGCCTCGACTGATGACATGACTATATCTTGCACACAAAACTAAAAAGTAGCTATATAAAAGTATCACATATAGAGACGCTTCTCTAGAGTATATATGGCATAGTATATTGTATAAAACGGAATAATCAATTCATGACAGCATCTAGTATGACCAACTAATGCAACAACTAGTGAGTGTATGTCCCGTGAAAACCCCTTTGTATGATGCAATGTTTGAAAATGGTTATAGTCCAAGTAAAAACATTTGACCTGGTTCTCTATAACCTTGGCTCTAGATACTAATCTGTAACACCCCCAAATAGGGTCATAGCGGAATAATGTGTCCGGGAGCGTTACATCATAGATCAATAGCACAAGATATGAGAACGACCTCCAAATGAGTCGTTTAAAATGATACATTGGAATAACTGAAATTGTTTGTTACAAAAGCAAAATGGCTTAACATGTTCACTTGTAAATGTAAAGATATTAAAACATAACAAATATCCCCAAAATGTAATGCTTCTAAATCTTTATGCAATGACATCCAAAATAACGACCACCAATGACTGCAACCTTATATTAACCTTGAGAAAAACGGTGTGCGTTGTCTCTTCAGACGTTCAACATGCAAAGTTGGTGAATTCACAGGTTTATGTAAGTATAATGTAGGACCGCAAGATTTCCAAGTGTATGATAATGCAACAGATGCAAACATCACAAAAAGTAATTACGTTTCCCTAAGCTCATGACACTGAAGCGTCGAGACCATGTAAGTGGCATTGCAACATACAAAGTGAGACCTACATTGAGCCCTTAACATGATGTTGCTAACCGCGCAAACATCGCGTAAATCGAGACATAGGTATACAACGTTGTCCGGCAAACCCCGACACAATGAGCACTATCGAGCTACGCGAGAGCGGGGATGATCATCAATCCCACAAGAGAGATCCTATATATAACATTCATGCTTACACCAAGTAATTGACAGTTCATGATAATGGGCTCAGAGAGTTATCGCTACTTAGGCAAACACGTAATCATGTTAAAATCTTACACTTTATCGTCCAAGATTTGAGAGTAACAAACAATGCTCTGTTCTCTCATCCCAAAGTCGTTAACATCACTACGAGCAAATGTAAACATAGAGGAGAGCTATGAACCGACCTCAGTGAATGAGAGACATTAAATTTAACTAAATCAAAATAGCGTGTGAATGCGATCGCATGTAGATAACCTAAATGATCAACCTAATTAAATATAGGATCGTGGATGGTATTTATGTTAACTCTTTTGAATAACTAAACGCGCGACAATACATCTAATTCTACTACATAGTTTACACACCAGCCTAAACGTGTTTGTTTTAATTTATAAAATTAAACAATATAAATTGTAATTTGTAACACACATTAATGTTCATGGGTATTTGTATTTTGTAAAATGTTATATTTGTCTAACAAATCATCGTTTAAAATAAAATGAATTGTTTACAACACCTTCTATGTTAACTTACATATAACATAATTATATAATTAGTTTTACTATTGAGCGATTTCAACACAAAAATAGTGACTACGAAGTATAAAAAATATAGTGCACTAAGTTTTTATATAAACCCATGTATGCTTTTCACGTTTTAACTCCGTTTTTGCATACGTCACTCGTTATCAGTGTTTGGTACTTCTAGATTTGGAAAAATCTAAATCAATATACATTCGATTATATTTGCATGTACTGTTATAATAGTAACAGTAAAGTGGAAATTTATAAAAATACCTTTATAAATTTTAATTATGAAGTTGTATAAAAATCATATCTCCTTCGTTTTAATTCGGTTTTTAGTGATTCTTATGTCAACGTTTTCGTAATTACAAGTTCTATCTAAGAAAAATATTTTCCAACAACTCACTGTTATGAACGGTAACATATTTTTATAAAATTACTTTTATAAAAAAACTTTTTATCGTAAATTTGTAAATAGCGTAACTTCTTCATTTTAATTCCATTCTTGGTTATGGGAAGTGGAAGATACTGATTTTGAATCACCTCTCTGAGGTGTTACTATGGAGGATGGGAGGGTGCTAGCTGTTAGTCATACCGAAGATTCCCCTAAGGATAATGTACAACAGGTTGAGTCGAACAAACCTGTTGCTGATAATGATGGGAATGATGGTTATTTTGGCGAGGCCTGGTCATCTAAACCTGAGGGTACTAGGCATTTGGGATCTAATAATGCTCATGGAAGTTTTGGGGCTGATATGAGTCCACCTGTTGTTGAATCTGTTGGCTAAGCTGGTTCAAGTCAAGTTGGATTGAAACAAGCTTCTGAACATGATAAGCTACAAAGGATCAGCCTACTAATGATAATGAATCTGATATGGTGGATCTACTCACCTAAACTTGAAAATAGACGCAATTACCATTTTAGAACACCCTTGAATCAATGAAGAAAAAGTGGTGAGAGTGTGACGGTTCTTCCCACGGGCTAGCGGTTAATTGTGGTAAAAGGTAGAATATGATACTTTATCTTTATGGTTATCTTTGTTGGTAAAGACATACTTTCCCGGTGGCCAGAAATAGTTATTAAACACTTGGAGTAAATCTCGTTCCAAAAGCTATTAGGAAAGTGATGATGGTGTATTCTACATATTCAAAGCTTCTCATCTAAATATGGTATGGAATAAGTTCTTGAAAGAGGGCCTTGGATGATCCGTAAATCGCCTATAATTCTCAAGAAATGGTCTTCTAGTTTGTCTTTGAAAAAAGGCGAGGTTACTAAAGTGCCGGTTTGGGTTAAAATGCATAATGTGCCGTTACTTGCTTACTCGGAAGATGGTCTGAGTTTGATTGCTACTCAAATCGGTAAACCTATCATGTTGGATGCGTTTACTTGTTCTATTGTGGTCCGAGTCATGGGGTAAATTGGTTTTTCTCAGGCTCTTATTGAGGTTAGTTCGGATTCTGATTTGAAGAAAGAAGTTATTATGGCAATTCCAAATGAAGAGGGTACCGGGTATATAAGGGAAGTTATTAGAGTGGAGTACGAGTGGAAGCCACCGCATTGTGTAGCTTGTAAAAGATTTGGACATGGTCCTACTACATGCCCGAATCAGGTTAATTGGAGGATGTCCCTAAAAAGCTCCGTCTATGGCTCTACAAGCCTAGTTTTAAGCAAATTTAGAAAAGAAGTTTTTGTTGAAAGATAAAGCTCAGGAAAGAAACGGAAAACGGGTCAACTCAACACCAACAAATCAATGGTATTAAGCTTTCTAAACCTACTCCTAATTTCCAATATAGGCCCGTTCCTAAATCGGGTAAGGATATGGGTGATGCTTCTAATGTAGGAGCTAAGGATCAAAATGAGGGTGCTACCTCTCAGTCATCTTTTGCTAAGACTTTCTTTGTGGAGGATCTTAATCTCAAAAATTCATTCGAAGCTCTTAAGGATTCGAATAACATCTTTGAAGCACAAGAGTCTAGAAAGCAATCATCTATGTGGACCGATGACTTAGAGTCGGATGATGAAGTGGATGAAGTTCTATTTCCAGAAGGTAATAAGTTTGGAGATCAATTTGATATCCGGCTTAAAGGTCGTGTTTGGAAATAGTTTGGTGTTTTTACCTTCTCATAAGATTGGCTTGTCTTTCTTATGATATGTGTTTGGTTGGCTGCACTTTAGTTATGTGGTAGTTTTTGGTTTTTGGTGCTTTTGTATTGCCCATGTAACGGATGATTGTAAGGACTTCACCTACACCTTTTTGTACTTCAACTATTTTTTTTGTGAAGATATATTTTACCGGGGAAACCCTTTATCCAAAAAAATCCACTATTGGTGTACCGTATAGTTTTGAAATCCTCATAAGTTGTACTTTAACAGAAAAATAAGTTTACATTTTTACCAGTAAAAGATTTCGAGGTGAGAAGATTGATGATGAATATGAAAGAGATTGTGAGATTAAAATTAAACAACTCTTGCAAGATTATAATGGTTTGGACATCGAGATGCGGAAAAAGGAGCGCGTTTTAATGGAAGAAAAGTATCTTGCTGCTTCACAACGTATTAAATCTATTTGTAATTATGATGACGACGAGGATGATTCTATTCCTTTGAGAGATATTATTGCTCGATATTCTCCGTCTGTTGCTATCACATCTTCCCCTCCCGTCTTACCGACTAGAGAGCCCGAGGACTCTCTCATAATGGGGGACGAGCATCTTGACACTATTCCTGAAAAGGAATCGGACGAATTAATAAAGTCTAGTGTTGAGAACCTTGTCCCAATCCCAAGTGAGTCCGAGGATTTTTCCGATAATGAAAGTGAGTGTGATGTGCCCGAGTGTGATGAAACTTCTCCGACTTTTACAACTTTCTCGAATCCTCTCTTTGATTCAAACGACGATTTCACCTCTAGTGATGACGAGTCACTTTCTGATGAGGACGTTCCGATGGAAAATTTCAAAATTTATTCGAACCCTCTTTTTGATGATGAAGAAATCATTTCTCCAAAGATTGATCCGCATTATTTCAATGCCGAGTCTAATCTTATCGAATCTTTGCTTAATCGAGATACTTTGATTGATTCTTCACCTAAGTTTGATTATCTTCTCGAGGAGTTCTCCGGTGAACTCGCTCATATCGATCCAATTCCACCGGGAATTGAGAAAGCCGACTTTGATCTAGAGGAAGAAATCCGTCTTGTTGAGAATTTGTTGTATGATAATTCATCTCCACGACCGCCGAAAGAACTTAATTTGGAAAATGTTGATACGATTATCGAGTCTCTCTCCCCATCTCCTATCCCCGTCGCGGATAGTGACTCTCTTATGGAGGAGATCGATTTATTTCTTGCTTCCGATGACTCGATGCCACCGGGCATTGAGGACGACGATTATGACTCGGAAGGGGATATTCGTTTTCTTGAAGAATTGCTTAATAATGATTCCCTTCCCCTTCCCGAAAATGAGTCATCTAACCTTGATCATTTTAATGATCCGTCACCTTCTCGTCCTCCTCCGGAACCACCGGATGTTGAGATTTGCTTTGATTTTGAGCCCGATACGGGTGTTGTGACTACCAAAGTGGTGAAGGGTATTTCTGAACACTATGTTCTTATGCCTAATATTTTGCCCACCCTTCCCACCTTTGATCCGGATTTGGACTTCACTCCTTCTCATGATTCCCTCGGATCCGGAAACAAGATTTTCGAAAAATGAGGACGCCATTTTTGACCCCGGCATCTCCACTTAGAGCCGGTGGCATCTCATCGGGATGGAACTTTCATGTGCTTTAATGTTTGTCCAAACATTAATGAAAGCCCGATTGAGATTTTCTCTTCCATTTACTCTCTCTAAGGACGAATGAATTCAGGGATCGAGTCAAGCTATGTGACTCGGTTACCAAAAACAAAGCACTTCGTGGGAGGCACCCCATGCTTATCTATTTTCTTTCTATCTTCTAATGTGTTGTGAGGAGGCTTATACTCTTTTGATCTTTGTGTTTGTTGTTTGTTGTGATTGTTTGCAGGATGAACCCAAATTTTCTGAAAACTCTCGTGTTCGGTGTTTTGTCCCAGTCCACTCGAGCTTCCTAGTTTTTTCTTGCTATTAGTTTGGGGAAATCCGATATCCTAAAGATTTTTATCGACTAACATTTATCTTTTAGCACAATTGATAAACGGCTTAAGATTTTTGTGATACTTTCTTCATGTTTGGGTTATGCATTCGACCTTTTTGAGTTCTAGTATGGGGTTTTTAAGTCTTAGGCTAGGAAACATTAAGGACAATGTTTAATTTTAGTATGGGGTAGTATATCTTCGATATGATCTTGCCTACTTTTGCCCACGTATCCCATTTTCCCACCAAATTTTTTAAAAAATATGAACAATTTTAAAAAATTTCAAAAATAAAATAAGTGTTTTTGTCACAATTTTGACTTTCTTGCTGGGTAGAATAAGAGTAAATTTTGACTCGATCGAGCGTGTTGAGCTCTAGCTTGTTCCTTAACTTTTAGGCTAAGCATTCGCGAAATTCGCGAAGAACGAAAAATGATAGAGTTAAGTATGAGTGAGATGCTAAACAAGGATTAGTTGGAAATCTTAAGAGCTCATGTATGTAATTTGTGGCTTTTTCTCCCATAAGCTCCTAATCAGATTAATATACGTGCTGTTTTTGGAGATTAAACTTAAATCAACAATTTTTATGTAATATATAGCAAAAAATTTAGTCTTAGTTCAAACTTATACTTGAATTTTTCAAAAAAAAAGTCTTCTCTATATATAAAAAAATTTTAATAATAATAATGATGAATAAAATAATGAAAAATAAAAAAAATATAATAAAAATAAAGTTGTGGGCTGATAAAAGTTTACTACCTCTTGCCGGCTCACAACCGATGTGGTAGTCTTCTAAAGAAAGCCCATAGTAAGAATAAAAATCCGAGACTGATAAAAGTTTGCTGCATCTTGCCGGCTCACAACCGATGTTGCAGCCTTCTAAAAGGTCGAGGGTTACAATTGCATAAATGTTATGTTTAATATTAAGTGTGAATTAATAAATTGACTTCTTTTTGTTAAATTCAAATATGCTTTTGCACTTTGACTATTCTATTTTATAAGCTATGAATATTCGGGAAACCTGAGAGTTTTTGAAACCTAAGGTCCGTGAGTCCCGATACTAGTCTCTGTGGGGTGTCAAAAGCCTGGTCACTTAGCCGTAAGGTTGGGATGTGCCGAGACGAAAGTCGCTACATGGGATGATCTCGCCTTTAAACTCATTATTCTAAGGTGGAACGTAAAGCATAGTATGTTGCAAAATGTTGATCCATGGTTGAAATTCAAGATAGCACACTCACTTAAAGAGATAATAAATGTCGGGAGTGAAAAGTTCACAAGTTGCAAATATGAGTAGTGTTAGCATCTTTACTGGTATTTAGCTGTGATTTTGTTTTAAGCTTGGTTTGGATAAGTGAAAAGTCGGGAACGATGAATTTATCCTTTTTGGGGCATTTTCAGAATCGAAATGCATCTTGTTCTATGATCCCTAACAGTTATGGAAATAACGAAAGTCGAAATAATCTCAGTTATATTATTAAAAAAAATGGAAAAGTTTTAGAAAAATGGGAAATAGGGTGTTTTATAACTTGTGATTTCTTAACTCTCTCCACAAAAGTCTTTGCTACTTTTCAAAGATTTAGTTTGGGGAAGTTTTGAGGTATTTGGTTATAAGGCATATAACATTGCGTGAGGACACGCAATCGCTTAGTTTGAGGAATTTTGATATGTGTGAAAACACATATCCATTTTATATCAAAATAGGCCCTAAAAAGACAAAATTTGATATATATCCCCCCCCCCCCCCCCCCCCCCCCCCCCCCCCCCCCCCCCCCCCCCCCCCCCCCCCCCCCCCCCCATCCCCCTTTTCCTTCCCCCCCCCCCCCCCCCCCTTGTGCTTTAAATGCTTGAATACTGCTTGTTTTGTCTTTATGATTGTGTAGGTGAGGATATTGCAAAAATCTCAAGAAAACGGTTAAAACCGGGCAAACACGAACACGGGAACAGAAGAGCACGCAAAGAGCCAGGAGAAAGCTATCAAAAGTCAAAAGTGGTCAACTCAAGTCAACCTTTGGTCAACTTAAGTCAAACCACAAAAAGACAAAACTCCAAATATTTCCAAATCAGTCCCTCATTAATTCTAAAATTACAAAAATAATCCCTAAACCCTAACGGTGTTAACTCTTATAATTATAAGAGTTAACACCCGTTAACCTCTTATAACAAACCATGGTCCATTTCCTTTTTATAAAATCAACACCCGGCCCAATCCTTTTATAAATAAGCCCAATCCCGGGTAAATCAAAAAGTCAAACTTCCCTCTTTTATAAGAGAATTTGGAGCGGGAAAATTGGTTTACTATTCATCCATCTCCTCCACACCATCTCCCCTGCACCCTCGTCCGTACTTTATCTTTCCCCATCCACTCACCTGTCAACATCACCTAGCCACGCTGGCGATCCTCTCTTTCACATCTCACGATTCAACGGTTGAGATTAAAAGTTATGATGAAATCAAAGATTGGATGGTGGGATTTGTTCCTTGGGTTTCACTCAACAAGCTACACACAGAAGAAACACAACCCCAAGCCAGGACGCTCCTCATTTCAACTATAAATAGGGGAGAAGCTCACACAGTTGCGATATCTAGGAGTAGTATAATTTTAGCTTTAGCTTATTTACTGTTTTAATTAGCTTATTGTAATCAGCTTATTGTAATCTTCTTTTCAATGTAATGTAATCTCTTTCATATTAATGAAATTCAGTTTTAAAAGTTTAATTCGTGTTCTAAATTTCAACTAATTTTGTTACTGTTTCAACTAAATAAGCTCTTAATAAGCTCAATTTTCTTAATAAGCTAATCTCTTACTCAGTTAAGCTTAACAAGCTTAACTGAGCTTGTGGACTGTTAAACTCACTCTCAAATTTCCAAAGCTTTTGACTAAGGGATGATAAGCCAAACATGGATGGGTTTATGGACTTACTGGCTTATTCCTAATAAGCCAGAGCTTGTAGAATAAGCTCATTTGAGCAATCCAGTCCTTGTTTAAGCAAAGGACAAAGGTACTCTTACTCTTTTTAATTTTCTGCTCAATTACTATTTTAATGCTTATTTGCTTAATTCTGCTTATTTTTAGCTTGTGATTGTTAGAAATAGCTTATCTGTGCTTATTATACTTAGTTGATGCTTATTTAGTTAAATTTTAGCTTAAAACTCATTTTTAGTTGTTTTTCTTCATAAACTGTTAAAAACCTAAAAAAACAACTTAGCTTATTTGACTGCTTATTAGTACTTAATTTCTGTTGATCACTGCTTATTTGTCTTAAATATGTTTAGTTAACAATCTGTTTTTGCTTTTTATAGCTTATTAGGGTCTGATTTAGTTTTTAAGCTAGGTTAAGTCTTACTTGCTTATATTACAGCTTATAAGTAGGGCTCCAACTTAGTTTTCTCTTTTTATCAAAGTTTTTCTAAATTAGCTTAAGTTGCATCAGCTTTTTTCAAATAGCTTTTTCTTAGTCTTAATAAGTTTCAAAATATTTTTAAAAAGCTATTTTAAGTAGAGTCTTAGGTCTAGTTTTAGGTTTAGCAAAGTTTATTAGCTTAAGATTCCATTTGGTGGCTTATTATTAAGCCTAAAGTTAGTCAAATGAGGCTGCATTAACTCAGCATAAGCTGAGTTAGTCTTATTAGCTTTTTGAGCAATAAGCTCACTTCCCCATAGTTTTTTCTGTTTCAATCTTTCTTTTTAAGTGCTTATCCATAGTTTAGAATAGCTTATTAAGATGGATGATTGCTTATGTGCTTATTTCTTAGTTAGTAGTTAAGTTTTTAAGTTCCAACTTACTGAAACAGTTAGCTTCTCAAGCTGTTTTTGAGCTTAATATTGACTTTTAGCTTATAGATGTTTTGTTAAAGTTGTTCAAAATAGCTTAATCTACAACTTTGTTCTTTTGAGTTTTCAAAAATTAAAAAAAATTAAAAAAAATATAAAAAAGGGTGTATGCCCAGACTTGAACCCGTGACCTCTAACACACAACACACACACCCTACCACTATGCTTCAATAGCTCATCCATTAGTCTTTTGCACTATCTTTCTTTATAATCATTTTGTCATTTTAAGCTTAATAAGCTGTTATAGCTTATTTCGCAGCTTATTCAATAAGCTGTGATCTCAAGCTTATTTTTCCTAGGTTTCAATTAGTATAATATAATTTCTGTAATTTTTTTAGAATTTTTATAGTTCGTTTAGTATTTTTAAACATTTATTTTCATTAAAAACTTAAAAAAATCATAAAAAATAGAAAAATAATCAAAAAAATATAAATCTTTTTTAAAAAATTTTCTTTTATCATAAAGTTCATAGAAAAATTAGTTGTGCTTTCGTAGGGTCTAATTTGCAAAATTTCATTTTTTAAAGAACGGGATTTGTCCCCGTTTTCATTTTTCGTGTTTTAACGCTTATTTTAACTCCGTTTTTGTTCTAGTTTTCTTTAAACTTACTTTTTAGTCAAATAGAGTCCATTTAAAACGAAAAAATTTAAG